>JAGDQP010013310.1:10930-48118 GCA_022664845.1 Lepisma saccharinum | reverse complement strand
ATGGTGTGGAAAAAGTTTTTGTGCGGCCATTTTGATCAAAGTTAACAACTTTTTCAAAAATGTAAATTATTCCTAAACTACTCTCGTTAATACACCTTTATGCCAAATTTCGTATCCCTAGTTCAAACGTTCTGGAAAATGGATTATGAAGTCAGCCATTTTGGATTCAAAATGATGTCTTTGCAGATATTTTGTAATCTACTAGTGATGATATACCGTCATACTTCGAAATTTCATATTTCAATTTTTAACATCTTTTTTCTTACAGAACCTCAAAATCGTTGATTTCGCAATAAACTCTTGTTCCTGTATAGCATGCTGACGTTTTGTGACACGCGGAACTCGGCTGCATGCACTGCCATACGTGTTGATACTCCCCTCGATTCGCTCGCGTCGCTGCACCACATGATGCAGATATTCCCTCATACTCCAGAGCGCTGCACCCGAATGGGGAAACTTCCACATTCTGCCTGTATAACATGCTCCTGGCAGTGCTAACGTTTGTGACGAGTAAAACCTGGTGGGACACGTAGGAGTATTGGGAGCTGGCGCCAGGAACTAGGCTCATCCATATTCCATTTCACCACTTTTTAAGGTTGAAGGAGTTGACTGGACAGTTTGCACCCCTGGTGCTTTTGCTCGTATTTCGCAGCTTTTTACACTTGTGTAATGTATATACTCGCTTCGCCTCATTGGGGCGCTGCCCCCAGAATTCCAAGATGGCATCGCTGGGGCGCACCCCTTTATCGCAATTAGGCTCCAGCTGGGAACTGTGCCCTAGTATGGGAGACGAGCCGAATTTACTCTAACCTACTCGTAATGGTACACCTTCATACCAAATTTCGTTTCTGTAGCTTCAGTCGTTATAAATTTTGGCTTAGGCGGGCATTTTGGATAAAAGATGGACACATTTTTAACGTTTTCTTATATTTTCGTGACATACTCGTGATGATACACTGTCATACCAAATTTCATTTCTCTATCTCGAACGATGTGAAAAATGGTATTTCAGCTGCCATTTTGAATCAAAGATGGTGAATTTTTTAAAACGTTGTTATGTTTTCCTAAACTACTCTTGATAATACATCATTATGCCAAATTTCGTATCTCTGGCTCAAGCAGTTGGAAAATGGATTTATGAAGCCCGCCATTTTGAATCCAAGATGGCGTCTTTAGAGATATTTTGTAATATTTTCATAAACTACTAATAATGTTGTACTGTCAACTAAATTTCATTATTCTAGCGGCAACCGTTTAGCCTGTGTATTCTTTAAAATTTTAGGGTTGGCGGCCATTTTGAATGCAAAATGGCGACTTTTTCAAATTTTTAAAAAGTTTTCTTAATTTGCTATCAATGATGTAGTTTCATACCAAATTTCACTATTCTATCTTTAGTCGTTTAGGCTGTGTATTCTTTGAAATTTTAGGTTTGGCGGCCATTTTGAATCCAAGATGGCGACGTTTTCAAAATGTCGGAATTTTTCCTTTATCTACTTATCATCCTCTACATTCATACCAAATTTCATGTTTCTAGCTTACTCCAAACACCCTAAACAATATGATGAGTGAGTCAGTGAGTGAGTGAGTGAGTGAGTGAGTCAGTTAGCCTAAAATGTGCAATTTCAGGGGTCCACAACTGGAACACAGTTTGAGATACGAATATGAAATTTTGTACATCTGCACATATTTACCATATCTCCTTAACGGCAAAAGCTCATATTCCTATCTTTAACATCTTTTTTCTTACGGGGCCCCCAAATCGTCGATTTTGCCATAAACTCTTGTTCCTGTATAACATGCTTCTGGCAGTGCTGACGTTTTCTGACGTGAAGAACTTGGCTCATGCACTGCCGTGCATGTTGATATGCAAGAGAAAGCACATTAACTTTCTATGCGCGTGATCACGGGTTCAAACCCAGTGTGAAGGTCTTTGAACCAATAGTTTGAAGTTTTCGTTCTTAGAAGCTTATTAGATCATTTAGGACGTTAATTGCAATTCAAACAGCGCGGAAAGCAAAAAGTTTGTTCTGTCCCGCTGTAGTATCCAGGTTGTGTGACCCCTACATGTTATGCAGCCCAGCGTACCTAAGTGATTGATTGGTGGTGCACTTTTAGGGTTTAATAATGTCTTTAGACATGAGGTATAAAACTGCACTACTTGACTTAATTGTCCGTTTAAGGTGAAAGAAGCATCTATCACAAATCTGGGAATGACATCCCACAGCGAACGTTGTTCAGGGGAAGGAAGAGACTATTCTAAAGTACAATTTCTGTAATCACCTTGAAAAACTATGGGATGTTCTTGAAATTCTCTCATGAAGATGGCCGGTAGCAGAACTCGAATGTGCGTACTTCTACTAGAACTGGTTCCGCCATCTTAGCTACTTTTACTATGTAAAGTGGGGTGAAAATACGTTATTCACTATTACGAATAACCAAATACCAGTGACGCATCTAGAGAGGGGTCACACACACACACACCCTAACGAAAAATACTTTATTTCAACAATTTAGCTCAGAAATATCTTCGATATTTTTCCAACAAATCTATGGAGAACTATCAATTTTGGGGGATACCGGTCTCATATTCTATGACAGAGCGTATTAATATGAGATAAAATATGATAAATTTATACTTGAAAAACTCACGTAGTGGGAAAAGGCCCCACCCTCACTAAAATCCTGGATCCGCCATTGCCAAATACTCACCTAAAAGGCAGAAAGTTGTTTTTTAAGGAATACGAAATCTAAATACTTACCGTGAAGGCGTGTAAGTCATTTCATCCCCATTCAATTATGTCACTCTTAGGCTTCGTCTGGAACGACATAAGAAACATACAAATAGTCCCAGAAATCGTTTGTAAGGGTAATCCGCCGAAGAATAATATCATGCTCACATTTAGTACACAAATTAAGAATACGTGTACATTACCTGTATATAAACACGCACCTAGAAGTTGGTTTCGAGAGGGTGCAGCGCCTTTGCGGTGGGATGGGGGGGGGGTGTCTGGATGTTAATTTTACGTAAAAAAACATAAAATTGTAAAAAAGTGCAATAACTTTACAAAAATCTGAACTTTGGGACGGCCCAGACTCCCTCCAGCAAAATACTCCCCTGTTTATATGTAATATGTTATGAGCGTTCTAAACCGATCCATAGGTTTTCTGAATTAAAGCCCGGAGTTTAATAATTCTATTATATGCTTCTCCCTCTTGCTTCTCTTTAAGTAATTCAAACTCCTCATTATTTTACAGGTGTTGGAGCTCCATTAGGTGCCGACGACTCTAGACGACCTGATTTATATTTGGCTCAGAATGGATCTGCAGCTTTCCCGCCGTACCTTCCTACAACAGCCCACACGGCTTCGATGCTTACATACCACGCTGCAGCGGCTGCCGCATCTGAAGTTTCAGCCAGAAGCAACGGTTTAGCACTTGGACTGAGCCCTGTGTCAAATCCAGATCTTACCACCGATAAATCAGCTTTACTGTTAAGCTCGTGTGTTGGTGGAGTAACTTCAGCAAGCAGTGCAAATTTAGGACTTGCCGGAAGCCTTCTTTGTGGATCCCCTCCGACGGCAACGCAGAGGTCATCCACGTCATCGTCAGCAGGAATCAAGACTAGTGATCTTCCTCTAA
The DNA here is from genome assembly GCA_022664845.1 of Lepisma saccharinum. NCBI lineage: Eukaryota > Metazoa > Arthropoda > Insecta > Zygentoma > Lepismatidae > Lepisma > Lepisma saccharinum. The sequence continues at coordinate 44,479 of JAGDQP010013310.1, read as the reverse complement.
GTCATCTATCCCCCCTTGCTCATGATCTTACTTCTTCCAGTTTCGTAAACTGTGGACTAGGGTCGTCACCTAGAGATCACCATTCCACTGTTCTTCCACCTAAATTACCTACATCAGCGCTGGTCCAGTCCCAACTTCTTGGTAACCCAAGCTGTAGTAAAAGCACTACAACAGCATCGGTATATACCACTGACTCTGAAGAGGAATCTGTAAAATCAGCTTTCCAGCAGGTAAAACGATCATCTCTTCTTCAAGGATTCATCACTTCTTCATCACAGTCTTCATCAACAACATGTACCTCTTCATCATCAACAACCACTACCACCACCACCACCCCGTGTGCAAAAACGACATATAACAATGTAAACTCATCTTTAAACAGTGGTGTGACGAACGGAAACGTATCAAGGACAATAGCACCACATATTACTACAACATCAGCAGCTATGTCAATTTTGTCCTCCACATTTTCGGGTGCTAGTGTATCAAATTTCTCACAGAAAGCCGTGTGGAGACCGTACTAACGTAAATTAAAATGTTTCAAAACAAAACTGATAGCTGGCAAATTACGAACAAACTGTGTACATCTTCATAATCTATAAGATATAATTTATTGAAAAAGAATTGTGTTAATGATAATTTTGAAATACAGTGAAACTTTACAAGAACTTGATTGAAATGTAGTAGTTCTCTTCTTTCCTTATTATAGGTAATTAAATTAAAACATGTCGAAAGCAAAATAATATAAGACGGCTGTGAATACATTATTTTATTTTTAGAAACCAGTAAACTTTTAAATATATATGGGTTGCGTTTATTTCCTTCAATCAGTCTTAAATTTTTACAAAAAAAAAAAAAATCACGGTATCATTGCACACATGGTAATCAATCACATAATTAAAAGTACAGGTAATGCATTAGTGTAATATATCTTTGTTGTCTAAATACACATCCATTTAAACTACGATAGTAAAATTAAGTTCCAAGTTTTGTTTCTTTAATCGTAAATACGGCAGGAAGGTATGTGTAATCATTCCCATACCTAAACAGTAGAATGTAAAATTATTATTAGGTTAGGTTGGTTCAAATTTCGGTGTATACTGAGAGACCAAATCAAATAGATTTATAGTTTGCATTCAAGAATTACAGAATAAGACGCCATCACATAGTAGCTTTTTCTTCGTTATGGAAATTTGAATGTATCCTTACAAAAACAACTTCATTCCAAGTCCACCTGAAAACACACAGAGCTTACCGAATTACGTGAGTAATTTTGTAACGTCGGTATCCAATTACGTAGCATAGTGGAAACAGATAGTACAATTTTGATGTTGGAGTGGGATAAGTCTGTATGAGCACCTGGAAAGGAGCACATCGGTAAGAGAGCTCTAGATACCGTCGTTAGAGAAGGTGCTCTCAGAAAATGACGTCACAGAGTGCTAAATCTGTCAAGCACTGGTGGATAAGTAGTGTCATACATTGTGGTGAAAGACAATATTTAAGCTACGATAAACACAGTGATAGACCAGCTAGTTACGTGTCAGCGTCGTAGAATGACTGGAAGAAAATTGTTATGTGAGGGTATATTCAAATTAGATTAATAAAGCAAGGTTTTTATCTACAAGTCCTAAATTACATATAAAAATTACTATGTTTGTTATTATCCTTGTGATTTACGTTATGGTAGATGAATACAATACAACAAAGATCTACTTTTCTGTCAGCATAGTAGGTTTATAAATACAAATAATATACATGAGAGTTAATTATTCTCTTGCATGTAGAAATACGTCATAAACATATTAGATGCTCACAGTTTTTAGAAAATGTATATATAAGAATTGTTCTGGTTTATAGGTTCATTATAACAGACCAATGATCTTTTACATTACTTAAAAGAGTGAAAAATGTAGTTAATATAACTTAATTCGGCTTTCTACACTCATACTATGGTCACGTTATAGAGATTTCCTGATCAGTTAATTTATGAAGCATTATCTTTGGATAAAGTTAAGTGTTATTGAGCAAGAATATGCATTTCTATTTGGTCATTACATTGGAGAACATTCTAGAACTATTTTGAATCGTTTTAAATCAAATTACTAAGTTGCTTTCGATGGGTATTTTTGATAGTTTTAAGAAATGACACATGAGTTGTCCATTTCCAAAAGTGCCCTTGTACAAGCGCCATAAATGTTCGGAAATCGACATTTCTTATTTTCCAAAACTAGGGAGAATTTGTAGCCATGAATATCTTAGAAACAGTGGTAGAAGTTTTAGTTTATCAAGATTTTTTTTTTTTTAAGCAAAAGATAAAATGCATACATATTGTACTGCTAATTTTTGTTCCTATCCCTTACTTCCTTATGGCAATTACATTATTTTGGAGGCACTCCGGAATCGCAAAACCATACTAGTTTCTCAATAATGCCTATATCTACATTTTTTCATTTCTGTGTACAAGGGCACTTTGTAAGTGAACTACTCAACTAGTGTTCTAGAAGGTAGCCGATATTTTTTATAAAGTTTTTATTGTATGGTAGTAGAATGCTTCATTCATATTACCTTAACAGAAAACATAGGAACGACTATCGAATATCGAATAAGAAAACTATAAAGTCACTCGAACAAACCGATTATAAAGAAGGAATGTCTATAGCTTCAATAATCTTGTTCACGTTTACTGATAATTCGAGCTTATACTGCATCGAGTCTTGAAACGTGTTTGGACAGCTTAAGGCTATATTAAAATATATGCGTAAAATGCTTGACATTTCATCACATTTAAAGATTCAGTTTTTAGTAAAACCATGTGTCCTTTACACAACGCACCTATAAGAGCTGAGTTATCAAAACATTGAATGTTCCGTGAGTCTTTGTTCTAGCTAAATTGTAAAGAACAACCCTAGTAGCACACATAGAAAAGAAAAAACGTTGATAACACCGTTCAAGCCCACTTTTTTTCACGTTGTATTGAATGATTACACATTATGTAAACGTTTAATACTTTATACAACTAGGAATACAACGTTTATTTAACGATTACCCCTTATTTAAACGTTTAATAATTTATACCACTTTGAATACAATGGTTTATTAAACGATTACATGTTATTTAAACGTTTAATACTTTATACAACTTTGAATACAATGGTTTATTAAACGATTACATGTTATTTAAACGTTTAATACTTTATACAACTTTGAATACAATGGTTTATTAAACGATTACATGTTATTTAAACGTTTAATACTTTATACCACTTTGAATACAATGGTTTATTATACGATTACATGTTATTTAAACGTTTAATATTTTATACAACTTCGAATACAACGGTTCATTCAGCGATTACACGTAAGTTCAACGTTTAATCATTAATACAACGTTAAACAAACGGATATTCAACCATGTTATCAAAGTGTGTGTGCTACTAGAGAATGCGCAATATAAAAAAAAAACATATTTTTGAATATAATAAATATTATAAATAAATAAATTTGTACATACTTTCTTGTATAAAAATGATAGTGAAAATTATTTATATCTTATGTACATATCAAAGTATATCTATATATATATATATATAGCGTGAATGTATGTATTTAGATGACCATATGAAAGCTACAACAAAAGTCATAGAGAAGAAAAATAATATTGATATGGAAGTGATATTAGAGAGAAACAAATTTTGTCACGTGTATTATTAAGGTTGTGATCGTTCATGCGTATTTTTGTATAATGTTAGGTTATCTATCATAGCCTATATTATGAATTACAGTACAAAATTATCTGCAATAAAGTCTGACCTCTTAAATAAGTCTTGCTTTTTTTTATTTACTAAAAAATTTATTTACATTCTAAGTCTTTGTTCACTGTAGTGGAACAAAGTAGTAATGCGAGTAGATAAGTATGACGCAATAATTATGTAATACATGACATCGTAAAGGTAAATAAATGAAGGCTCCATGACGTTTTTTTTTTTTTAGAAATAAATGATGTTTTAATAACCTACCTAAGAAGTTTCTTATGGAAATTTAGACTGTATTTTTCTTTATTTCTAACCAGAAAATAGCTCGCAAAGTTCTCACAAGAACGACATGAAATCATGATAATCCCCGAAATGTGTAAAAAATCATGTTAAATTGGATGCTTATTTTGCAGGCTGCCATAGTCAAGCAACTCTCCCGCTATATCTACCATATTTGTGTGTGATGAACAAATTAAAGGATATATCACTTTGCGAGTACTCGCTGCAAATATATAGGTGGTAATAGTCCATAAGACAAATCAGTGTAGTTGCAAATGAAAGAGTAAAGAAAAGGTGTACTTTAGCTGTGGATAAAGAGAAAGCATTAAAAAGTGGAGAAAGGTACAGATGGGAGCTCTACACAGAGATAAAAAGAAAGAAAGCACAAGCTGTTTGTTGTAGAATTAAACATTTCCCTGGTAATTGGGATTTTATGTACTTTACCTGTGAGCTGAGGTGTAATTTGAAGGGTGCAATGAGATAGCTAGTGTGTAGTACTTGTGTGACTGTGACTCAGTGTGTGTGTGAGTCGAGTATGTTTTTTAGAAGAAAGAAAAAAAAAGGAGTTTAGGGTGTGCCAGAGGGGATGGGGTAAAGGGAGATAGCGAGACGCGGCAACCCCCAAGAGCGGAAGAGGTGAGCAAAGGGGTTGAGAGAGATGGTAGGGTAAAGTGTAATAGTAGTCGTGTGTGGGCTGAGGCGGGTTGATGTAATGGCCACATCTGTCATTGGAAGAGTGGCCTCTCCCTGGCCACTTCAGTTCGTGGGGTCTCATTTACCTAATTGAATGTCCCGTGTGAATTCGGGAAATTATGACCCATTTTACTTCCGCAAGTTAATGAACCAACAGCGAGAACTGGCATCGACGGTAAAAGAGGTAAAGTAGGGTACGATGTGTGTCTCTATATGTGTGTGTGTGTGAGTGAGAGAAAGAGGGAAGTAAATATGAAACACACAAGGACGAGAGAAGAGATAGAGAGAGGTAGAAATAGGATGAAAGTTTCACAGAACTGGGAATTCAGAGAGTCCGGGAGAAGAGATAAAAGGCTTATAGTTTACTGTGATAATTGTGTAGAAGGGTCTCAGTTTTTTGTTTCTTCTGGAGAGTAAAGGAGGGGTAAATCCCTGTTTTCGTCGAGAGCATCACATGTACTGAGAGAGAGAGAAAGAGAGACTAGTCGTCATAGAATGCCTCCAGAGATATTCTCAGAGAAAATACCACCGTGGATGCTTGTTGGGAACGCAAATTACTCATTTCCTTTCGCCAACTGGGTAATTTTTAGTCCCGCTTATATCTCTCTATTCATCTTCTCAGTTCAGAGGAGGTTTATATTTTTTTTTTTTCACTTTTCTGGAGGCAAATACAACAAGAAAAATGAGGGGAAAATTCAGTTTCTATCTGAACTGTTTCAAAGGTAAAAAAGTTAGTTTTCTAAAATCACAACAGACCAATGTGTTTCTATAGTATCTCTCTATTCTTGATAAGCAGTTATGATTTTATAGTGGGATCATGCATAACACGAATCCAATATTTTGCAGTATACCATGAATTCAATATTACTATTAAAAGAATGAAAACAAGAAACGGTAAAGTCGGGTGATTCCGATCGAAAAATGTGTAAAATTGCTCTTGTATCGTAAAGATAATATAAGTTGAAGGTACAATGGTATCAAGTGAAAGATGCAACCTTCTTATGAATTCTCCGTGATGAAATTGTTTCTTTTGCTAGTTTGCATCAGATATATTAATATATTTTGTTGAGTCTGTATATGATCATATTCCCCCTACATGGAGGTTGATTCTGATCGGGCGATTCCGATTTTACAAGTGAATAAAAAAAATAAGAGGATAAAAAGGAAAACTACATACTCCAATATATCAAATAAACATGTATTTCTAAACTATACTACACTCATTCTTTGTCCATTCCACTGTGGCAAAGGTATACTTAATTTTCATTGTCATTCCATGGTAACCTCACTAAGCTAGTAATAAAAAAAATATGTTACAAATGTTCTGAAGTGACAAGTTGTAAGAAAATGACAAACAGGTTTGGTAAAACTTGGGTAAACTTTAATTTAAATGGACCAGTTCAGTAACTTTGGACTTCGGCCCGTCACGATTGGATTATTTACAACCTAATTAGAATCCACAAACACCTAATTAGAATCCTATGCCTCTACCGGGACTCGAACCCAGGACCTTCGAGTAGTTGACCTAACGCCTTAGACCGCACGGCTAGCCGGCCGGCCAACAAACTGGTTTGAATGATTTCATAGTTTAGATCCTATATTTTACATTTTTACTGTAATCATGACTCTATCGTATCCTCAATGAATTACTTTTAAAAAAATTCGACGTCTAGTTACTTTAGTTTCTCGGACATCTCGAAAATGTTAATAGTCTCGCTTTCTTTCTAGCTTTAGTGGGATTCGTACACTCCTTGAACTTTTATTGGAAAGTTGTGTGTGGGACACTAAACTGCCTTGCAGTTGAGCTGCTTTCAAAGCCATAAAACTTCGAACCGCTCCAAGAGCTTTCTACAACAAACAAATAATATGAGAAACAGTAGCCTAATTACTTGTTATCGAATAAAATAACTCAAGCACTATATACTCGAGCACTATAGCACACATTCTTATTAAATAACGAAACACTATCATCATCAGTGTTTTAAACGGGTCGGTTATTGAAGACAAGTTAGGCCTTCTAAATTCATCCTGATTTCGCGCTTTTCTCATTATCCTTGCGGAAGCTTTATCTTCGCCAATACTGTCAAGAAGTCTGGTTCTTCCTCTTCTTCTCTCTCCTTCAATTGCATCTCTAAGTGTACAATGTCCTAACTAGTTGGTTTTTGCCTTCTTTATTGTCTCTGGTATTGTTAGTCTCTCGTACTCCCTCCAGCACTTTCACATTTTCTGTGTTTACTTGTTTTTCTCCATGTTCTCATTTCGAAGGCTTCCAATTAGTTTCTTTAATCTTTGATAGAGTCCACATTTTTTGCTCCATATCGAGTCACAGAAAAGATATTTCTCCGTTCTCGCATTTGCTTTTCTCGACTTTATCTCTTTCTCTCATATCCTCATTTACAGTTTTCCGTGATTAGTGATTCCGCCATAATTTTCAGTTTGGGGTGTAATATCAAAATTGGGAGGGTATAAGTGGAGATTTTCACGTTTTCTATCGAGTTTTGACCGTAAAAAAATCAGAGTTAATATCTCCCACAGGTGAGGGGCTGGCGGAATCATTGCTCATTTAGCATATACGGAAAGTCCTTAACTTTAATTTTAGGCTATGCTACAATGTCGAACTTGATGCTATGTCTTTCATGTTGTGACCAGAGCTTGTAACAGTCAAAATTGTATTCTACCAGAGAAAATCTTCTCTTAAAATTCTTACGTAGACTGAGATAGAGCTGCTATCTCTCAGAGCATTCAAGAATATTTAACAAATGTGACGTTTTATTGCACCAGGACGCGCAAAGTAGAAGTTTTCTCCTTCCTACAAATAATACATCCTGGTTTAATTTAATAGTCATTACTACTTACGGCCTTCGGGACAAGCTCACTGTCATTGCAGAGAGCAACATCATGTTCCTGTCGTTCGCTGGTGAATAAATTTGTCAGAAAAATCGCAATATCATAAAGTTTAATACCTACATAGTATTCACGAAATACAAGAAAAGGTACATTTAGTTCCTTTCCTTCCTTTTGCTGAGAAACCAAAGGAGTCAAGTGAAGGAACCTTCGGAAGGATGGTTCAGAGGAAGCATTTTGGACGCTGTACACTTTGCGAATATAGAGACATCTTTGAAGAGCACGAGTAATTAGAAACGCAAACAACTGAGCAATTGTACTTGTTTTCCAAGATGCTTTGCTCGCGTGAGCTTTCCCCCTTTCTTCCGCTCGAGGGGTACTGTACCGCGCGTAGATAATTGTTTACAGGGTCATATTCAAGGACGCCCATTAGGGGGCAAGGGGGAGGTAACCCCTAGCCCCCAGCCGGAGAAAATTAAACTAAAATGGCACAAAAGGAGGGGATTGCATCACTCAAAACAAAAAAGAAGGCGGTATGTGTATGGGCGCTATTCTTTCACCACCACCACCCCCTTGAAAATCACTACATCGGCGCTCTTCGTCATATTCCTTATTTATTCATTACTTGTACCGACCAGTGAGCAGGTCTTTCGTTACAATCGCAATTCTTCCCGTTCTTCTCTTTGAAAGACTTTCCAGGGGACACCTACACATAAATGTTTCGGTGCTGTTTGTAAGTTGCATTCTTATCTTGATAAATCAGCGAAAAGGTTTCAAAGCGTTCAAAATGCAGTGTAAAAGAAGTGATACTGTAGAAATTGTCAATAACGTTATGCGTGCAACAAATTGCTGTAATATTTACAGAGTAACTCCATATAATTTGAAATCAATTTTGTGACACTTTCTATTCCTCAATAGAACAATTTATATAGCGTGTTAAGTTAATAATATGAACAAGAAGAATCGTCCTGAATATCCGTATATCCTGTCTTAATGGCGGAATACAGCTGCAAGTGACATTATTAATGTACATAAGATGGATACTGCTCACCGTTGTCCCGTAGCTAGACTCATACAATTCTGTAAAGCACAAAGCGGCCGTAGTTCAGTTGGTAGAACGCAGGAATAACCCAGTACTTTCAGTTTGGGGGGTGTAAAGTCAAGGAGGGGTCATGCACGGTCTCTATTAATTGTTGACTGTATAAATTTTAAAGTTTAGAGTATTCTCGAAAATTGGTGGTGAAACCCCCACAGGGGGTCTGGCATAATCACTGGTAGAGCGTTGGATTCGCATTACGGAGGTCCTAGGTTCAATACCAGCGACCGATCATCCTGACAGGTTTTTTCCAGGGATTTTCTTAGGTACATGCTAGATGGTACCCTCAACTTAGGCTCTGGTCGACTCCTTCCCATCCTGACAGAGGTTTTCCACAGTTTCCTCAGTCACACGAAGCAAATGCTAGGATGGTACGTTCAACTTAGGCCCTGGCAGACACCTACCCACACCCTTTCCTCTCCCCTAACCCAGCCTGAGCCTCAGATGCCTGAAAGTCATAAATAAAGTTCAAGTTCGAACCTCATGGGTGACCATCTTGACATATTTTCCAGGGTTCCGTTCTACTAAGCGAATACCGGAATGGCACGTAAGTAAAATTTTTTATTCTTTCCTTTACCATATGCCGGGCAGATTCAAAGACGCTTAAAGTTATACTTCAATTCAATTCGACAAGAGGCAATCCAACGCCGTATTTAAAACAACAACAATATATCAGATCATTTATTGTAGTATTTTTCTATCTTTTGCAGAAGAGCAGAAGAGAATGGAGCATCAGCTACAGCGTGACGTCTACTAAGAATAGTGTTTTAACATAAAACTTATTTTGATTTTGTAACGATTCCCCCTCATACCTTAAGGAGGTATAAAATAAATGGTTTCCTCCCCTGTAAATTTTCTTTAAAAAAAACAGTTGTTGCTGCAAATAACAACTGCATACCGCATGCCATGCATCTTAATTGAACAGAATCTCCCAAATATCACAAAAAATAAATAAACAAAAAGCGGATCGATTGATTCCATTAATGCAATGGTAGGAACAACTGGAGACAAGATGCTAATCGCGCGAGACTTTCCTCCCAACACCACCGGTTTTCAAGCGAGACCACTTCCTCGTTTCTAGGCGCGATTGCTTTCTTCATCCGACGATTCATAGGTGGCGCTAGTTCCCAAATGAAACAATTGAACGCTACACAAATGGATGCCGCGAAGGATGGACATGATGTTATGTATCCTTCACTAAAGGAGGCAAAAAAGGTCACAAGGAAAGGAGACGACGTTATATGAACAGTCCGGTAGAAAAGGAAATGGGAGATGAAGTGTGCGTTTAGGAAAGGCCCTAAGACATCACCCGGAAGGAAACATAGGGCACCACCTGGCGGCAGAAAATAGTACTACAACTTATTAAACGGATTACTTTTTCTTGACAGTATCACTTATGTATATACATAGATAGATGAGAACCAGTCTCGGACTGGCCAGGGCCGGAATTCCGGCCGGGGCCCCACCCTCAACTTCGTTTTTTTATGTAAATTTTTAAACCTTATGTAAGTATCTACAACATAACAAAAAGAACCACGAAATTCGGGCCTACATCAGATGCACGTCACTGAGTATTCCCACAGACATCAGAAAAATAACTATAGAAGTTCAGAAGGCCCCCCAATACCTTACGGGCTCCTTCCCGAAGGTTACTGCTATGTACAACAGATATAGCATTTAGAAAACATGACACATCCATCGTTTTTCGTTCAATTATGATGATCAATATAGCCTGAATTTACAATAGAGCAAACAGAATGGGACCCCTTTCCTACATTACAGTAATTGAATTTATGTTATCAGTAGGGCTAGGATAATTACACATTTTGCATATGTAAATACATATTTAAGGACTTTTAACGTAAAATGAATATTTCATATGCAGGTGCATTATGTTCGAAAATAAATTGATGAGCATAACTGTACGCATACCAACACCGAGAATATAATGTATTACTTTTCTTCTTGCTTGTCTTTTCTTTATCGTTTCTTTGCCTGTTTTCTTCAATTTTTTTCTGTTTTTTATGAAATGTAGTAACTAGTCCATTGTCAGATAACAATCAACTAAGCAACACGTGCAAGTTCTTATCGCTTGTAGGTCTACGTCTATTATCCCTTCCCCTCAAGTCTACCTTGCGCGCGTGCAAAAAACGACAACCGCTTTGTAATTTTCAATCAGACACTTTTCAGAAGAACAATGGTGAGTTAACAATTACTGATTGTTTGCTGCCAGTGTTGTTGATTTGTCTTGAACGTGAAGTGTCTGTCATGAAGCGGTCGTATAAGAGTGGTTCCCAGAAAAGACGGGACGCTGAAAAGAAAAAATGAAGTTGTGTTGCCTCGGATCCGAAGCAAATGAAGTTGTCATTTCCAAATTCCACTGCCCAAGAACATGAAGATCCACATGTGTCAGCGACATATACCGAATGCATACAACAACAAATAAAATATATTTTGTATTTTATACGGGATGTATACGACTCCTCCCGTGGCCCCTCTAAACTGCTCTTCCAGCCGGGGCCCAGTCCGACACTGATGAGAACTACTCTCATTCCAACACTCCAGCGATTTCCTTAATTACAACTAACATGAGCAATATATATACGAATTGAACAAATTGTAAAATACGTTTAATTACACGTGGTTTAAGTGATGTCATAGTATGCAGAACTTTGTTTCTTTTTCATGAAATACAGATATCTTTTTAAAAGTTGAATTGAAACCAACCATTCTTACTTTATAGTTTTCGATATCTTTCTACTGTAAGTTTTATCATTGAAGCTCTAGATTATAAACAACTGACAGTCCTCCAGCTCTCCACCCAAAGGACCAAACATTAAATATAGCAGTTATTAGGAGAATATACTCATCATACAACTGTATTCTTAATACTTGTCCTGAAATAGATATATTTAATATAAACAATTACTGAAATTTCGTTCGTATATATACAGAAGTACCAAAAGTCATTGGATAACTACCTAATAGCATGTGAGACCCAGTGTTCGATTTGTCGGGGGAATACTAGGAATTTTGTCTGGTGCGTGAGGATTTCATCCCCGGTCGTTAACTCTGAATATCATCCCAACCAGGTATACAATCTTTGTATTTCTACCCAAACAGATAGTAGATTGAAACTTATAAGCAACGACTAGTCTTAGGATCCCCCTTCGTAGTTTATAACAAAATCGAACACTGGTGAGACCCCCTCAAACACGGCGAAGTGCAGCAACTCGACATGGCAGGGACGCGACAAGTCGCTGGTAGTCCACTGAAGGAATGTGCAACCATACTCTCAATTATCGTCCACAATTCGGTGGTTGTTGCAGGTGTAGGATACTGGGTACGAATAGCCTATTCAATGATATCCCATATATGCTCGATACGGTTCATGTCCAGTGATCTAGGGAGCCAAATCAGGCGTTGGATAATGTTCCTCATGCCAGTCGCGCACCATTGCGGTCACGTGACATGGCGCATTACCATTCTGGAAAATTTCATTGCTGGCAGGATATACGAAGTGCATAAAAGGTTGGAGATGATCACCATATAGCGGTGACCGGTTAATGTCCGGTTCAAGCGGATCAGAGAATCCAAACTCTGCCAAGTAAAAACGCCCCACACCATAACGGAGCCATCACGAGCTTGCTCAGTACGTTGCTGACAACTTGAATCCATAGTATCATTGGGTATGCCCCACGTCTGGACCCTACCAACCGGTACTAATTGGAAACATGACTCATCTGACCACGCTATACGTTGGCAGTCCTCTAATGCCCAATCCACGTGTTCTCGAGCCCATGTGAGTCGCCACCGCCGCCCCCATGAGACCAAATTACGATGCACTAATCTCTGAGACACATTTCTATGATGTTCTGCCTTGATTCCTACTATCAGATTACGCACTGTTGTTTGTCTGTTTGGCCGGAGGAGTCTGCCCAGACGCCGCCGGTCGTGGTCATTCAGTACCCGTGGTGCGGTCACTGCGTTGTTCTTGATAGGTCGTAATGCCTCCAACGCGGTACTTACGGTCCACTCTACTGTGGAATAAGTAAAGTTTAATGTCCGGACAACTTCTGAAATCGCATGCCCCATTCGTCTAGCACCAACTATCATCCCACGCTCAAACGCCGAAAATTCCCGTCGAGTTGTCATCAACATGGTACACGACGTTTCACTGCATTCACAGAAGCCCAACTGACCACACTGCAACTGGTTCACGCCGTTCGACGGTTTGCCGCGATGTTACCGCGCCGTCAACTAGTTCCTTCATGCTATCCTATGACTTTGGGCACTTCAGTATATGCACAATATATCACTACCTAGTTCAAATATGTATGTATAATGTTGAACATTATCAACTCACCTGTCGTGTTCAATAAATAAATAAATAAAGTAATCATTGTTTTTGTTAAATGTCGATCTTAATGAAAATTTGCCTATAATAGCGAAGGTTTGCCTGTAATAGGCAAAAATTTGCCTATAACTCGAGCTTGAAAGTCAATGCCCTAATCCAATATCAATGATGTTCACTGAAAGGGGAAACCTATAACATATATCTTCTGCACTTTGGTATGACCTGTAGCTACCTATGTGTCACATAATTTGTTACAGTGATGTCTGTATTGCGTTTATTAGCTTTGGACCTCTACATGCGCTTATCAATAAACCTAGTACTTTAACGTTTAAGCGATGCTGTAAGAGACTGCTAACAGCATAGCAATCCAATAAGAATGAGAAAGGTTGCACAGTGAGTCTGCGAGATATGTTCTTCTTGCACAAAAACCTCGATGACAATTGTATTCTTTGGCTACTGCGTTGAAAGGTGTTCTGAAAACCAGAAATGAGATCAACAGCTTTTATGATCCGAGTCCTTCATAATAATAGGGGGAACAGTCTGTCAACGTAAAGGCTGCTGTGACATTTGCTTCCTTTTCTTTCGTAACAGCAATTGTTTGGTGGGGTACATTTGCTGCGTTGGGTGGAATGAGTTTAGCCACCAGAAAAGTTGTTTGGAATCTGAACCAACAAAAGATCTCAACCACAGTTGTAGAACTTGCCCTTCTACTAGTAATTAGGTAGGTAGACTTCCTCTGAAAATATCGTTCTCGCTTTCTGCCACGATAAAATGTCTCCTTACACAGCTGCTTTGAAATGGTCTGTCTACTGATTAAAGCACGAAACGGCGCATAGTATTTCTTCCTTTGAGTGAAGGGTTTCAAAAGGTAATACAGGGTATCTCAAAAGTCACTACTTATTTCGGGAAATAGGGTAAACTCGAAGAAAATACTTCTGATTTGGGTTCAGCTACTTTGATTTGAGAGGACATTTTAGTTTTATAAGTCTACAACGTTCCTTTACAGTATATTTCCACTTTATGCACTCAGCATGTATGGTATGCTAGAGCCCAAACAAAAGTTGCTACAGAGAAACTGATCTCAGATCTTGGTTTTGTTACCTTACCGTTACCTTACCTTAGATCTGGGTACCTCAGACCTGGGTTTTGATCTAGCTTTTGACCTCTTGATCTACGGACCTCAGGTCTGGGTTATGTTACCTTACCGCTACCTTACCTTGATTTACCTTACCCTTTCAATTTAGTGAGTGAGACATTAGGTTGCATTTACATGAACATTTTCACACATTAGGTGCAACCCACAAAACCGGGAACGTACATGTCAAATAGTGACATTACAAAATCGTTTGTGAGATGAAGTGTGATGTTTAGGTGATGAAGACCGGTGGATCCTCTAAAAAGACTAGTCTTTGTCAGCTGAAAGACAAAGGGAGATTTTAGGAGATCCATGAAACTGTACCTACGGACTGGAGAGTGCTGAAGAAGGAGTTGCGGAAGACGAGGACCTGTCCCGTTCATACCATTGCACATAATATATATAGCTATTAATGTGCAGTTTTCAACCAAAAGATTTAAAAGAAAAATTCAGGCCTGCCAAGTGTCAGCGTTTACTGCTGACATTGGAATTGGCTGAAGTAGTGCATGCAGACTGATGTGTTAAAACTGATGCATTCAATGTTCAAGATCTTGGTACAAGATGTCAACCAACTTCATAATACACATTTGTTTAATTGTTTATCAGCTAAAGAACTACTAGACAAGCTATGTGATGAAAGTGTAGACCGAAATCAGGTTGAAACGTTTGAAAGGAGTTACAACCTTCTTTTCCAGATCAGTAAAATATTAATATTTGAATACGCCTCTTAACAATGAAGTTGTTTCGAATAATACTTTTCCCAATTTTAAAAACAGTGAAAGCAACTTTAACCAGATCAAATATTTTTGGAGTAGATTAAAAAATGTATTGAAGTTCACCAATGATGACGTGAATAGTTTTCATTATTAATGTATGCAATTCAAATGTAAATAGATAATTTCCAGAATATTTTGCTTATGTTGGAATAATCTTTACAATGAAATTGACTGCAATCTTGTAAAAAAAATATATGAAAAACTATGCAATGTTGTGTAGCTTATTCTAGCTTTGCTCTCATAGAAATGCAACAGAGTTGAGAGTATTCAGTCCTTTTCGAAAAAGTAAAACAGAACATCTCCGTACTTCCATGAAAAGATGGACAGAACACACATTCTATGTTGCAAGATGAAGCAAGAGGAACCCAAGCCAAAAGGCAATGTTCGATGTGTTATTAATTAATTAATTAATTAATTAATTAGTGTCATCCTAAATCTAATGGTTGTTGTAAGTTTTCACCTACTACCTGCTTGCATAGAAATACAAATATTTTATTGCTAGTTGGAATGATATTCGAAACCAATAACAGGTGATAAAATCCTCAGGCACCAGGAATAAAAAAGTATCTTCCCTGCTCCCCAAATCGAACACTACCAAAAGACCTTTAATAAATTCAAATTCAATAATGAATTATGAGTGGAAATATTATGAATAAGTATTGGATGAAAAATTCTTAAAGAAAGGTATCACTGACATATACAATAAAAGTAAATCTCACAAATAAACTGTCTTGTTCTTCAAAGGCAAATTACTCTGAATGTCAGCTTTTGTAGATACCGATATCAGCTTTTCCTAGAACTAAAATTTGGCAAGCCTGAAAAATCAATGTACAGAACTTGGATTCTATGACAATAGCGACACTATGAAGGCGCGATTAATCACGCTTCACACTTTTCAGATTGCATGGACATGTGTGGAGTGACCTGTTATCCGGAAAATCTTTGTTACCGGACTGCACAGTGTTCACCGTCAAGATTGAAGGTAGGTATCATTATGGCATGGTATTGTTTCGGCTGGAACGGCATAGGTCAACTAATTGTATTGCGTGACAACGTGAACACTAATGAGTATAGTGGTATTCTCTATATTTCAGTGCTTCTCATGTTGTGGTAGTAACTACAGTCACTACGCTTTCTTTTTCCAGAACGATAATGTGCCTTGCCATGTTTCTAGGACTGCATTGAAGTGCTTTGCGGAAAATCAGTGCTCCTGCTCCCAAATGAACTGGTCTGCTCAGTTCATATTCTTCAGAATCTCTGGGAGAATTAGAACAACGAGCCTGATCTTCTACAATGGTATACTCCAGACGAAATAGAGAAACTCGTTCCCACTCGCCGTACTCCAGTAATTTGTGTATAGTTAACGTAGACAGATGGCTACTGTAATCATTGCACATGAGGGACATATCAAATACTAAGGTAAAATAAATACTGTTGTTCTATTTACTTATAATATCCGATCACTTTTGTCCGTATATTTTGTGCTTAAATATGTATAAGAACAACGAAAGTAACTTTCGTCTATGATGAAAATGGTTTTGATCACACATTTGGTGACAGTTCATACAGAAAATAACCATAGGAAGACATTTGTGAGTTGATTTCTTCCCATATGTACACCTTTTTTCTACCTATGTAATATCTTCGCGTTTACCCCGTTGTCAATCGTTCCTACACTAGAACCCTACAACATGTAAAAAATAAAGCACTTTTTTGATCGCTTTTCTCTATGTATTTCCACATAGCAGCGTTAGCTTGAATCAAACTTGTTACGAGCTTGCCATGTCAACTGTAAAAGTTTGCATTAAACTTGTCATGGCAACGCTGTAAGATTATCTCAAGCTTGGATCATGCTTATTAGTCAGCACTTGACAAGCTTCCTGCAAGCTTACCATAACAAGCTTCTCACAACAAGCGTGTAACAAGCTTACCACTACAAGCTAGGATTCTCAAATTATCAAAAATATCATGAAGTGTGATAGCGGTTTATTCTATCGCATATTCAGCACTATCAAATACTAATACTTCTTGTATATCTTTGTTTCACAGAACATCAAGTTGTTGCAAATTCAAAAAGACCCAAATTAATTTTGAAGTCTCAATTAAGATACCACTTTTATATCTTTTTTATGACTTGCGTGCTGTAAAAATATATCCACCATTTGCATCTTTATGTGATGGTTTACTTTCCATACTGCGATATTTGGGCACTGCTGTCATCGCATCAATTTTTTGAACACTGAGTTGATCCGTTTATCTTTCACTCATTTAGGTACAAATGGATATCCACGATCTTGAGGTTGGCTATCCACGTTGACTGATAAATAACGGCATCTCATGTTTCATCTTCAAAAGAAAATAAAACTAGGTACTTTTCAAGTCAAAAATCAAACATTCTGCCTTGATACAAGAGAGAATCAATGGCAATATAGGGGCGACAGGATGTAGGGATAGCATATACCAATCTTGCATTTTGAAGTCAGACCGTGTGTGTGGATATAAAGTTGCCCACAATCTGCATATTGCTGGCGAAAGCAGATAGAGATGTTAATATATTACTCTTTTTTTTTGCCTTCCCCCAGACCCCCTCGTCATACTTTGCAGTCTCTTTTCTTTTATATAACTAACGTTGGGCTTTTGGTGGTGACACCAGCAAGTGTTGGCACCATTGGTTACGTTGCACACAACCGACGCCATTGTTCTGGTTCACCCCGTTCTTCTTTGTTTGGGGCTTTCTCCTTTCTTGACAGTAGCAACTGGGGGAGAGGGGGCAGGAAGTAGGGGGATGGGATGTCAGAACCAAACCGTCTCTAATAAAGACATCTCTTTCAGAAGCATCAAGCTACAGCATAGTGAAGAAAAAAAGAATAAATAATAATAAAAAAGAGTCGACGAAATAAAGCCAGATTGAAAAAAAAGGGGGGGAGAGGAATAAAAACTAAAAGCGACCTTAGCGCCAGGAGGCAGTGGTGACCATAGCCATAACTATTCCTGTTCAAGTCTCACGGCAATTCTACAGTTTATTGTTGTCAATTTAGCAGGAGAATAATCGAATTTCACGTATTCAACGACCGTGAATTGAAGTGAAAAAAAAAGAAGAAGTAGAAAGATGTATTTTGTGTATAGATGTCACTATTCTCAAAGGGTGGTAATGCAGTTCTTTCACCGTGCGTTTTTTTTTTAAACTGCTACCCTTTCTACATATCTTGCAAGCAACTGCAAGAATCCCTGTGCTTACTGACTTGACTACCTACCTATACTATAGTACCTAACCCACCCCTCTTCTTTCTGCACGCTCTTTGCAACCCTTTTACCAAGCGTTAACTTAACCGATTACAAGTGTTTACATTTCAGCGTAACGTGAGAAGGGTTGGCAGGGGAGGAAATTGTTGTTACTACGTTTCAATCCCAGCGTCAAAGTCTCTGGAAAAAAAAAATATATCACTCCATAAGTAAGTTCACTTGCAGCATTGCTTCTGAATCTGGCTTCTGACATACCAAATATGCCAGTAACGTGAGATTTTGTTGTTTTCTCAGTGTAGAAAGAATATATTTTCCACTTAGACGATTTGCTTACTTGATCTCGTCTTCGCTCAGTAAAATGTTCTGGTGTTTCCTATTCTGGCTCTCCATCTTGGAACGCACAAAATTAACTTTAAAATTCTGAGCAGTCAATCCAATTGCTTAACACTTTAAAAATATACAAAATAAGAAGAAATCAAATCATTAATAGTCCTCGTGCACAGTAGAAAATCAAATTTGATACCAAATCCGTGTAAAGTAGCTGTTTTGGATAGATACCAGTTTTTCTGTATGAAAATATTGTCAGAAATTTAAATAAGATTTTTTTTTCTATTTGTTGAGAATATTTCGTAACCTTTTGGGTCTAGAGTCGACAACAGAAAAATGTAAATAAAACCATGCTATCTATCATCATTAATTACTATTGCGTCAACGTGGTAAATTGAAGGTTGGTTTTGAACAAACAAATTATATACAGGGCTTTAAACAGTACTAGACAAATAGTTCCATTTGTCGCACAAACTAAATTAATAAGATCTGCGTTTAGACAACTTCAACAGATGTTTGTTCTGATCACACCACTGTTTGCCTCTTTGCAGTTCCTGTTGAAGTTATAAACAGTCATAGATCACGTTTATTTTAGACTATAACTTGAGATTATCGGCAAATAAGCGAACTTGAGATTTTTTTAAATAATATGAAAGATCATTAATAATAACATTGTCCCAGAGGAGAACCTTGAGGGACTCCCGACAGAATACATTTTTTTTTTTAGTAATTTATCTCTTGTACTAAACCAGGTAAGCTTATATCACGTCAGCTTGCAACTTGAAGTTTTTAATAGTCTAGATCAGGGGTCTTCAAATGACGTATTCCGGTCAGGATCCGGACCCCAATAATAATAATAAGAAGAAGGAGGAGGAGGAGGAGGAGGAGAAACAGAAGTTTAATGTAATTTAGGCTTTATTACTTTTTTATTTTTTGTAATTACTCCATACAATTATACGGATTAATCAATAACTGTACTGTCCTGTTTGAATTTATTTATGACCTTCAGGTATCAATGCCTCAGGCCAGGATAGGGTAAGGGAAACGAGCCTGCCAGAGCGCAAGTTAAAGGTACCAACCCGAAATTTACCTCAGTAAAGATGATCGGTCGCTGGCATTGAACCAATCTCGCGAATGCAAAGGCCAACGCCCTACCAGCTAAGTTACGTCTGTCTTTAGCAATATTATTTATTACCATCAGTTCGGACCTCAGGAAGAAATAATTGAAGACTCTTGGTCTAGATTTTTCTTTTTTGAAAATGGTGAGAAATAATCAATTTCATTCAACTAAATAGTCGAGTACACTGCTAAATTGGTACAATAAAATATTGTAGCGTAAGGTACCTTCTCTTACTCAGCTTCAATCCCGTACTTGTTCAAGAGCATTAGTAAACAAACATGACCGGCGCCAGAATGGTTTTGTGACAAATATCGTGAAAGGTAGTAAGATTAATACTAGAGGCAGTGCTATTCGGATCAAGTAATGGGCAAAAAAATTTGTTAAGTAAACGTTAAAGCATTTCATTTTGTGGTAGTGAACTTAATTTGAATGTTGCACTGTAATTTCAAACTCATAACTAGTAAACGATCACTTAGAGAGTATCGTTTTAAATAATTGAAACTTATTGTTCTTATTGTCTACCTTGAATGTAGTTTCCTCTAAATAAGCAAACGTAATTCAGACTATATTTTAAAATAATAATAATAATAAATTCCTCGCATCTTTTGTACATTTAAGATTGTACTTCCTTAAACACTCCCACACAAAATATTTTACAACACTAACTAACTAACTCTATGGCTTATGGAACTCTCAAGTTCATCGCCGCAGTAACAAACGTTTGCCATTGGATTCTATCCTGGGCAATATCAAGCCAGTTTTCCTCACGAACACCCACTTCTCAACATTAGTGTGATCCCTTCTAATATTGTCCTCCCAACGACGTCTCGGTCTTCCCAATGCTCTCCTTCCATCCGGCCTTCCAACCAGGATAGAATATAATCTTCATTTTTCCCCCATCCCAGCTACATGGCCTGCCCACCTTATAGTCGTCGCAATTTTATTATTTTAACAGCATCTGGTGAATTGTACAGTCCGTGGAATTCTTCATTATGCAGTCTCCTCCATTCTCCAGTCATCTCGTCCCGTTTCGGCCCGTATATCTTTCTCAAAACCTTATTTTCAAATACACGTAATTTATGTTCATCTGCTAGGGTCGTACTCCAACTTTCGCAACCGTAAAGTATTACCGGTAGAATAACCGTTCTATGTATTTTCAATTTCAACTTCCTTGATATTAATCGCGATGTTAGAAGTTTTTGGACTGAATAGAAACATGCGTTCCCCGATCCTAAACGACTTTTTATTTCTTATCATTTTTGCTTGTTACGTATGCTCCCAAATATTTAAATTTGTTTACTTTCTCTATGACCTTATTCCTAATTCTTGTCTTTTTATTTCCTCCATTCCCTGCATTTCGGCTTGTTATCATGTATTTTGTTTTCTCTATGTTTACCTGTAGACCTATCTCATCGCACGCTTCTACTAAGACATCGGTGTTGCTTTGTAGTGCATCTATATCGTCCCCTATTAAATCAACATCAATCCGAGTATACAAACACTTGATTCAAACCATTCAATAATAGTCCCTTTTTGTATCAATGAATAGCTGGTGAACCGTTCCGTGGTATTCTCATTTCTTCTCCAAAATTTGTCTCAAGGCGAAAATCTGGTCCAACTTGGATCTACCTCTTCTAAATCCACATTGGTGACCTTCAATTCATCTACGTATACACTTAGGCGTGTTAACAGAATATTACTTAATACCTTGTAACAGGTTGGAAGTAATGAGATTCCGCGATAATTATTACAGTCCGATTTATCGCTTTTTTTGTAAATCGGAACTATTATTGAGGTTTTCCATTCCTTTCGGAGCTCCTCCTTTCTCCATATAGCACTTATCAATTTATGTAGTTCCTTGATTATAGCCTTTCCTCCCGCTTTAATTAATTTGGCTGTAATATTGTCTATTCCTGGTGTTTGAAAATTTTCAATTTCTTCACCGAGATTTCAATCTCGATCTCGCTAGGTTCGGGAATCCACGGTTCTGCGGTGTAGATTTGAAATTCTTCTGTTTGTTCCCCGTTGTGTACATTAAGAAGTTTGTCGAAATAACTTTTCCACACATCGACTATTTTAGTCCGATCCGCCTGAAGATCTCCACGTTCATTTCTAACCTCGGCTGGTAACCTTTTCTTAAGGAGTTTACCCCTTTGTATAGATCTCGTATGTTATTTGTTTTCCCGTTTTCCTCTATCTCCTGAATCTTCCGTGTCATATATTCTCGCTTTTTGTTTCTGAACCGGCGTGTGGCGTTTGGTTTCGCGTTACTGTAGTGGTTGGTATTTGCTTCGCCTTTATTAATTAGTCATCGCTGCCTTGCTTGTTTTCTTTCCTCATGAAGCTTAAGGCATTCTTCATCAAACGTTTGTTTTTCTGCTGTTTCTTTTCATCTACGCGTTCCTTCGCTGCGCCCTTAACTGTTTAAAGAATTGCCTCCCACATCAATTTGCCTCCCACTCTTATTAACATGAATCTCATCATTAGTATCATCATTCTTATTACTCGAATCGGCTAGGATTTCGAACCTATTTGAGAGTTTGAGTTGGTAATTTGCTTTTATGCTCGGATTATTAATCACTTAACTTTGAATTTCAGTTGTTTTAATCCTTTGCTTTCTCTATTCGCGTTGCATAACTTTTCCCTTGCTTTTGTGATCACTAACTGATGGTCGGTGTCACCTTCCGCTCCTACGACATAACGTCCATTATGTTGGTGTGTCTTCGTCTATCTACTAATTCGTAATCGAACTGGTTGAGAGTTTTGCCGTCCGGAGATACCGATGTGTATTTGTGTATGTCTTTGTGTTCAAAGTACGTGCTCTTTACCAGTAGGATTTCGAAAGTTATCAGTCTTTCTCCATTGTTGTTGGTCTTTTCGTGAAGGTTGTATTTGCCTATAGTAGGTCTATATTTTTCTTCCCTCCCTACCTTTGCATTGAAATCACCCAACACAATTTTCGAATTATACTTCGGTAATCGGTCAAACAGCCTTTCCAGCTCATCGTAGAATATATCTTTGTCGTTATCAGTAGCCACCTCGGTCGGAGCATAGACGTTTAATAAAACCTTGTTGCCCCATCGAGTACGTATCGTAACGTACGATAGTCTTTCGTTTATGAACTTTATGTTCTGAACCGCCTGAAGGATGCTGTTCTTAATGAGGAATCCTGTTCCGAAATCGTGAGACTGTTCCCGCGTAGTAGAAAGCGTACTTGCCCTGTGTGTTGCTATCTTCACCGTCTCACAGAACTTCTTGTATCGCTAATATGTCTAGCTCGTACTTCTCGGTCTCGCGTACCGCCACCTGAAGAGAGCCTGTTTGGTATAATGTTCATACGTTCCACGTTCCTATTCTAAGGTATTTCTTAATCTTATTCTTGGAGCCCCCTGAAGCAGTCCCCGCCCGGAGATCCGAACGAGGGACTAGATTACCTCCGAAATATTTTACCCCAGGAGAATCCATGAACCATATGTTAATATTTCTTTACATGTTTTAGCGGTGTAAAGTTGTCAGCTCTAAAAGACCTCGCAGTAAACGCAGACATTCAAGATGTCGTCTTCTGTCCATCTCTGAGCCTTGCCGATATCATTCATCTTAAGCCTCAGGGTGGCAATGGTGAAGCTGCTTCCTTTCACCATGATATTTTTGTTCGGGGTTATCTTCCTCTAGCCTTTGTAGATCCCTCTACTAACTGCAAGGCAGCAGTACTGGTTTTGGTCCGCCCCGGAATATTTCCGTTACGCACCATATCTGGTCGGCATTACCCTATTCGCCACCTTAGAGGCGCCTGGTGGGAGACCAGTAACTTTTAGAACACATAATAGAATTTCATTTTTGTAATATCTTTTATCTCTTCCAATAACTTAGTTTGCTTCCATAATTATTGGAGCAATATTTCCTGTAGTATTATTGGGTAGCAAGCCCTAAAATGGAAGTCCATATGTCACTTAGATTTTATTCTATGAAAAAAAAAATCCTTTGTTTTTTCTCGATAAAATTTGGTAAACTTTATTTTATATGGGCCAGTCTAGTAATTTTTTACTTGATCTTACAGTTAAAATTCACAAATATCTATGCCCTTGTCTGGATTCGAACCTGGAACCTTCAAATTCGTTGACGTAACGCTTTAGACCGCACGGTTACCCTGTCGGCTGATTTCTTCTCGAAATGCTATAATAATGTTTTGTTTTTTAGGGAGGGGGGAAAGATAGTTTGGGATTGAATACCATATCAGGATCATCTTGTTTTTTATAACTATAATTATGGATATCAATCTTCTATTTTTACCTTTCTAGTGGAATTTTTAAAAGCAAATATATTTGAAATTTTGCTTTAATTCTTAGTTTTAATATTTGAAACTAAGCCGTTTTCTGCCGCCGTTGCTGCCTACATATAACAGTTAATAAAATTTGGAAGTGTTGTAGTGTTGTATATAGTGTTGCCAACTTGCCATCTTTTACGTCTACATATGAATTGCAGGCAACTGGTGAAAATACAGAAGCTGATAAGCTGTAGAACTACAGATTCCTTCATCAGGGAATCTTCCTAGATGTATTAGTCATTAAATTAAATTTTGTTCTTGTTGTTATTTTACAAAAACAACAGTAGTCAAATTGTATCTTTTCATGAAAAATTACAGATTTGACTACTGTTGTTTTGGACAAAAAAAAACTTAAATTATGGGGTGCTTTAATACACATCCACAGACATATTTCAACTGCGGTGTCTTGCTATTTTCCACGATTACTGCATTTTGGTAAGCAGAAAGTCAGCAATCTAGAATTGGCTTTAAACCCTTCCAGAATTTAGAACCGACAAGTCGACTTATAGTCACGATTGAGTGAATAGTATGACAATTAGCAGCGAGCTACTGCAACCAGAGTCTGAATTCATATCCAGACGACTTGCATTTCTCTCTCTGCTGGGTGTCTAAAGAATGACAGGCTTGACTATAGTCTATAAGGAATAGGTTAGAGCTGATACCGAGTCACTTTTGGTGACCCGATCTGACCCGGTCCGGAACTTGACCCGAATGACCCGGTCTGGGAACTTAATGAAACGTAAATCTTTGGCGTCGTAATTTCGTGCTCTGGAGGGTAACATCTCTGGTTCCGGTCATCGCTGAAAGACGTACTGTTTAAACGTAATGAAATATTAAAAACTATGCTTTCTTTACCTTCCGTCTCACCGGAACTAAATCGGGTCACCGGCTCAGACCAGGTACCGAACTTGACCCGGTAACTCGTTTCAGCTCTGGAAAAGACAACTTCTCAAATTGTGCCTCTCGCCTTCTTCTTGAATCTGCCCTATAATTAGAGTTCTCAGTGTGGATTCAAAATTCTTCCTTCAGAGACTTTCACCATTCGCCCACGAATAACTGGGCCTATTATTATTATTATTATTATTATTATTGGTGATGGTGGTTTTAGTAGCTTGTTTTAAATTTTTATTTCTGGTCATTTTTTGGGACCTAAGGTCTAACCCTACCACATCGGCGCCCGATTACGTCCAGAAGAGGAGAAGGTCAGCACCCTTATCTAAATGCCATATCCCAATTTACCTGATGAAACTGAGGAGAACCATGGGGAACATAGCTCCCCAGTGCTGATCTGAATTCAGCGACCATAACAACTAGACCACAATTTGAATTTGGCTTTTTTATTTATGGTCTTTAGGGAACTAAGACTCAGGCCGGTATAGGGGAGGGGAAAGGATTCGGGAACGTATCGGACAGAGCCTATGTTGAAGGTGCCATCTCGGCATTTGCCTGGTGTAACTGAGGGAAAACCCTGGAAAAACCTCAGTCAGAATGGTCAGCCGCTGGGATCGAACCCACGATCTCGTGAATGCTACACCAACGCTCTATCACAGAGCTACGGCGGCTCGGTAGGAGACCACAAAGAGAGGGATAGTCTAACGTTACTGCTAGTATTAACAGTAGCAGTATTGAGATAGTATTTCGTAATATTCTCACGAAACTTTCCATAAATAAGAGAAGGTATACAATTGAATTGAAACCTTCTATACTATTCTGTCGAAAGTGGAGGATTGTTACAGGAGTAGGCATTCACTACCATTGATCTGTTGAAAATGTTCACATTCTGAATGAAATTTTCTGCAGACATTCTTCTCTTTTATTGACTATACATGTTTTACGAAACCAAAAAAACATGTTTATAGAAGAGATTTTTTCTTCTTTTTCCCAAGCTATGTTGTCCCTTTTCTACCACTCTTTGCTTAGGGTTTTCATTGATAATGGAGAACTAACCATCTAGAAGAGATGTTACACAACGACATTTCTCCTTCGTTTTTGTAGTCGTATCTGCATGCTTGATTTCTCTCTTAAAACTGTTGAAGAAGTCAATTCAAGTTGCTAGTGTAACGTCCCCTGTCCTTTCTTCCTTTTCTCATTGTCACCTCTTGGTTGGAACTCCTGAAAAATAGTAGGAGCTTCTGGTGATCTTCACGCATGCGGAAGAATATTTGTTACTTTCAACGGTGTTGTCCCAACTGAGGAAGTCCTAACTGAGGAAGTACTATGAAATTTTCCCAACTGAGGAAGTATATCTTTACAGAAGAGTGCGTTCGCAAAACTTAGTCCCAACTGAGGAACAGATTGAGCTTGCCTAAGGCAAGTTGCCCAAACTGGTTTCATTATGGAAGATAACATTTTCTTAACTAAACTAGAGCAGTTTAATGCGATCCAAGACCCAGTAAATAAATTAATATTTTACAATTTTCTTCATATGTAGATGTAGTTAAGAATACGATCTTTTAAAATTTGGAAGGCTAACGTCATGAAAATATGGGTCATTTTCATCAGTTTAATATTACAACAATAATCAGGCCCGTTATTTCAGCTTTTCCTAGGGCGGGGGGTAAAAAATTTACTGATGCCTACTTACTGATGTCTTTATATATATAATATTCAGCCGTTTTCTATCCACTGCTGGACGAAGGCCTCCCCCTTTTCTTTCCATATATCTCGGTCTGCTGCTATCCTCATCCATGTAGATCCTGAAAAACGCTTGATTTCATCTACCCATCTTACATTTGGACGTCGTCTCCGTCGTTTCTTTTCTCGAGGAATCCAATGTAGTACATCTGTCGTCCACCTTCCATCTTTTCGTCTAGCTATGTGACCGGCCCATCTCAACTTCATCTTCTTCGCAGTCTTGATTACATCCTCTACCTTTGTTTGTGCGCGAATCCATTAATTTATCTTCCTGTCCCTCCTGGTTATTCCTAGCATGAATCTCTCCATTGCTCTTTGTGTGGCTCTCAATCTTTGAGTCGTTTGCGCATTCAATGTCCAAGTTTCGCAGCCGTACATCATCACGGGTAAGACACATTGATTATAAACTTTACGCTTCAGACACATTGATAGTTTGCTTTTGAAAATAAAGTGTAGTCTTCCAAACGAACTCCACGCCATTTTACATCTATTTATTTCATATTCGATCCAATATTGGATGAAGCCTCTCCCCGATGGGAGGAGATTGGTCTACTGCCCTCACACTGACCAGATGGGTTGAGAGAGGAGAGCCTGAACTCTCACTGTGATCGTTACTATATTTTATTCACAGCAGCTCCCCTACCAGCAACTCATATTTCTTGGCACCGCGGTGCACCGGTAAGTGATTTTACTGTATATCAAGGTCTCATTCCTTAAAATTAATGTAGTAGCTTTTCTTCAACTAGCGAAAAAGCCGCTCAATGTTTGAAATATAAAAGTATATATTAATTAGGGACCCTTACTTTCTGACTACCTTAGTATGTTGGGACCACTCAGAGTGTAATAAGCAGCCATGAAAAATTTGGTTCAGAACAGTTTCGAAATCTCGAGTGATCGGAGGATAGTGAAATGAGAGTTTGAAATAAATACTGAATTAGAGAAGAAGGTTATCAGAGGAAACCCTTTTTAGATTATAAAAAAATCTAGGGTAAAGCAGACAGAAATCCGATATAGAACTAATCTACATAGTCAGCGCTGGGAAGAGATAGACAATTAAGAAGATATAATTTATAGAAATAATGTACTACACAAATATTGTTATGAAAGAAACTACTGAAACTAGAGCTTGAAAAAAAGTCAAACAAAAGTTCTTGAACTTGGGAAAAACAAATACTGGCGGTTGAGGAACCTGGTGGAACGGTAACGTCTTTGACCTCGATTTTGGCGTCTCTTAGTGAAACATTTGATGAGCTGCGGAATGAATGACTCACAGCAAGTAAGGGGATAGCAAAAGAGATAACATCTCAAATCTCAAAAACACTTCCTCACTTGCAACTCCCGAATTTCTAGGTTCAGGACACTTCCTCAGTTGCAACTATTTTCTATGGAATTTATGGACTTCCTCAATTGGGACTTCCTCAGTTGGGCATATATCCTTTCAACTTGAGTATCATTGTATGTGTGTGTGTGTGAGAGAGAGAGAGCGATGGATTAGCTGAAAAATAAACGTTGAAGTTTGTTGAGAGAGAGAGAGAGAGAGATCTTTTGACTTTCTTTCAAGGAACAGAAAAAGGAGGAAGCATTAGGAGAAGTAGTCGTGAAATCCTCTTCTGAAGTGTGCTTCAGTTGAATTTATAGTTTTGACGGGACGTGCGCCCACTAGCACAACCTTCGTTGAACCCACAAAAGCTCTCCTCAGAATAAAAAGGGACGTGGTTTGGCTTTTCCTTTTCTTCTATGACATCGCCCTCTCCTAGTCAAGAAAATCTACTGATGCTTAACCATATATATATATATATATATATATATATAAGTAGTGAGAAATGAGTTCATGGGTGTTTAAATGCAGCCTCAAGAAACCTACATTCCAGGGCAGACCTCTGGGCCAGACACGCTCCAGAGCTCTTTCTCAGGATTTAGATGTCACCACTTTTCAACTGGAGAATGTGGGAACACCAGTACGGGAAACCACACTGATGTGAAATTCTCTCTCTCTCTCTCTCTCTCTCTCTCTTCTTCCCTTGCTTCTTAGACGGTGAAAAGGAGTAACAAGGGGAACAGAAAGAGGTCAGGGAGAGAGGATTTGTACCTCCACTTCTCCCCCAAAACAAAAGCATCTTCGTCCTGGTGGTGGTGCATGCCAAATCATCTTGAAGGAAAGCAACAAGGTGTTGTGCCAATCAGCTGTTCGATCATATATTGACTTTGTTTTGTACCTCACCAGCAAAGAGAAAGTCACTGTACTTTTATTTTTAGCGCTATATTTACATGGTTGAACCTTATCCACTGACTTGGTGATTTTAGGAAAGAGAGAGAGAGAGAGAGAGAGAGGGAGAGAGGAAAAGAGATAGAAGATGCACATTCCAATCGAAATGCCTAATATATTCTACATATTGTTCTACAATGGTCTTACATATTCTTCCTGATCTTGCCCAGCCCAGTGCTGAATTCGGGTCACTTGGTGACCCGGTGACCCAGCCTTGATCCAAATCACCCGACTGACTCGCTGACACTGTCTTTATCCAAATAATAAGACTGACTCTCTGAACCGGTGATCCGATGATCGAATCTTGACTAAATTGATCCAATCTTACTCCAATTAACTGATCTTGACCTGATTATACTTAACGCTTCATTTTATATACTCGAATTACTAACAGAAAGCAAAAACACATTGAAATTATTTACTGTGAATGTTTAAGACATAATTTTATGCATAAAAGTTATCAATCTATAATCACAGAAAATAGATAATCAGCCAAGAGTACGGCGAAGAGACCTTGGGGCTGCAGCGCTCTGTTTAAGTGGTACCAACGTTTTGTACAGGGAAGATACAGTTTGAAGAAGGTTACGCCTACTGGTCGGCCAAAAACGGTTCAAACTGGACTCCACGATAAAAGAAGTTGTAACGTTGGTGTGTGTTAATCGCTTTCAATCGGTAGATGATAACCTAAAACGTTTCGCTAGAGGATTTGCGTAATATTTTTTTGCAGAACTTGTGACCAGAACCAACGGCATAGGGTCATATCCCGATAGCACGCAGCCGGTGGGTAGGCCGGCAACAAAACCATTGCAAGGTTAAACGTTAATAGGATCTCCCGTAAGTCGATATAGATTAACACTAACGCATCGGTTTTCCATAAGCATTCTCTAGTTGAAGAGAATAACACTGCGTGGGAAATCTTCGTAAAGCAATTATGATCTATATATAGGCCTATTAGAATTTATCTCATCTTGTAGGGAATAAGGAATTAAATGAAAATCATCTACCGCAAAGAAGTACTGCATAGGCATATTGTATTATCTGTAGAAGGTACATGACCCGAGAGGCTATTAAAGTATATTACACAACTTTAGGCCTATGCATATAATAAGGTTCACATATACGCAAAAGTTTACATACAAATTTTTATACTTATTATTTAGCATGGAACTATGGAAAATGTTTTCTAGAACAAACAAAACATAAAATTGTATATTTTTCACCTTACCGGTTATAAAACTTCACATGCAAGCATTGGTAATCTGTGCGCCATCTTCTGAGTTTGCTCGTATGTATCAACACCGCTACGCTGAAGTTGCCCTTTATATACCTTAGAATTTATATTTTGATTCTTGTCCGAGCACGGCGCTGTATGACTTACTCATAAATATAACGTTCGCCGCCTACGACATTCTCGTATTGAACTACCCAGCAACAGATATCGTGGTTTGGTTTACACTGTACGCACACCGACGCAACTTCCTCTTATTGGAACGAGAAAAGAATTGACATGGCAACATCTCGTGACGCAATCTATTCTCTGTAGTGCACTATGAAGTCAGTCCAGGAAATTAGTGACCGCACTACGAATAGCGCACAAGAGTGCTTTGCCTGTGAAACTATCTTATGAAGTGCGTGTCTTTAAATATTCACGTATAAAGATAGTCGAACAGTATAGTTACATTACCCGTAATTGAAGTAAGTTTATTTCTATCAGTACAAGGGTACCAATTTAGTTGTTACCTGAGAACTAGAAGCGGGTAAGTCCAATTTTGGTCAAAATGTGAATAATGCAGTTTTGTACAGCATTCGGAAGGCCTTAAATAACTTGCTTGATTCTTGTTGTAAACATGTTTATAACATAAACAAGAAAGTCTGTTGTGTAGTTTATGCATTTAGTTTCCACGTGAAAGGAAAGCATTTTCTTCGTTCTGAAACGCAATGATTTGTGACGCGGTTCTAATTCTCAGGTACAAAATTAATAATCACGGTACGTGTTACCCATCCCAGTACTTTTTGAGGCGTCTATTTATTATTGAAAAGTGCTAAGCTACTGTTTATAGCCTGCCAAATATATTTATACTGTTTATATATTGATATACTGTTTAAATACTGTTTACATATTTATATGCTACGAAATATATTTTGTGCAGCACAAACATCTCTCGTGTTGTATGTGACCCTTATCCCTAGTTTCCACTCCGTAATTTATACCCTCAATTCTAACGATTCATCCACTGATTAAAAGAATCTGGAATGAAGAAAAGATTCCCAAGGATTGGCAAGAATGTATTAGAACAGATTGGAACAACTAGAGAGGCATTACACTTCTAAGTGTTCCAAGCAATAGTATGACGAGTAATATTGGATAGGATAAAAGATGCGATAGATACGCGCCTACACAAAGAACAAGCTGGTTTTCGAAAACACCGTAATTGTGTAGACTTGATCAATACCTTAAGAATTATCTTAGAACAAAATAATGAATTCCAAGCAACACTTTACCTCGCATTTATAGATTTTGAAAAGGCATTCGACTCCATGAACAGAAAAATCATGTGGCAGACACTAGCAGAATATGGAATACCAAGAAAAATATTGAACCTGATGAAGCATATATATACCAGGATTTTAGATGTACAGTCCTTTTTTACATGGAGGTATACTTTCAGAAGACATCGAAGTAAGAAATGAAGTGCGGTAAGGTTGTGTCCTATCTTCGAAAATATTTATATTCTATTGTATTAGACAGAGTAATGAGGAGAACAAAGGGTAATAAGAAAAGAGGGATACAGTGGGAGTTGAATGAAAGACTTGAGAACATCAACTTCGCAGATGATATACGTTTATTAGCACAAATATTGAGCGACATGAAAGATAAATTAAGAAGACTACGAGAAGAGTCAATAAAACAAAATAAATTAGTGTAAACGGACGAGCAGTAGAAAAACTTAGCATAAATTATAAGGAAATAGAACAAGTTGAAAGTTTTACGTATCTGAGCAGTATTGTTACCAAAAGTGGTGGATTGGATGAAGATATCAAATAAGGAATTAAGAAAGCAATTGCAGTGTTTATGCAACTCTACCCGGTTTGGACAAACCGTAACATCTCAGAAAAACAAAAACAAGTATCTTTAATACTAGAGTTAAAACAGTCCTATTATATGGCTGTAAAACATGACGGGCTACGAAACCTAATCTACGTAAATAACATGCAAGTTTTCATAAATCGATGTCTAAGAATAATTCTAAACATATAATGGCCAGATATCATATCAAATGAAAACCTGTGGAAGAGAACAAATCAGAAACCAATTGAAATCAAAATAAAATAAAGGAAATAAAAATAGGTGGGACATACTCTAAGAAAACCTAATGGAGCTACAGAGAAAGAGGTGCTAAATTGGAACCTCCAAGGAGCTAGAAAAAAGAGGACGCTCTAAGAAGACTTTGAGAAGAACCGTGGAAGAAGAGGCATTGGAAAAGGGAAAGACCTGGAAAGAAGTGAAGCATTAGTCGCCAGAGGGCAAGCTAGAAATGTTTCACCGAAGCCCTATGTTCTAACGACAGGAATTAAGTAAAGGAAGCCAATTCTAACGATTAATTAAAACTTCGGATTTATCTTTACAATTTCTCGGATATTCAATGAAGCAATGAAAGATCTTCAAAATCAAGGATTTATCCTTGAATTTTCCTCATTTGTGGTTGGTAGAACCGAGAATAGCATCAAAACTCACATTCTTCGGCAGGAACTTAAAAATGAATCACAGAACCATTTTAAGAGTCTAGCAACGGAGTAACAAACAACCCCTTTCTCTGTAGGATTGAATATTTGCTTAGAGAAAAGAATATTAGTTATTCTGATTCCTTTCATGATTTCACATCAATCTTGCCATGGGATCAGAACAAACATATTATTTTAGAGTACCTATCATGCTGCTGGATGAGTCATCTAGAAACCCCCTTTCATTGAACTCCATCTGACGATTGGGTGCTTAAGGGTCAAAACATTCTATTCAAGTCTCCATCAGCTTTATTGTAATAATAGCTTGAATGAATCAGAGAGAGGAAAGGGATTATTGTTCCAGGTCTATTCTTATATGTTTGAGAGCACTCAATAGTCCTTTTTTTCCATCTGTTGTGTACCATCCTCCAAGCGCACGTTATTCAACCTGCTGTACAAGGAACAGATTTCACAGTATGTACAAGTCTTCATTACACAACTCAAATAACAAAAAAATACATACTTTGAATTTTTTTAGAACTTCCGTGTGATGATTACACACATAGCAATTTTGACCTGAATCAGTGAAACAAGCTTATTTTGACAAGTGCGATAACTTAATGCAAGCTTAACAAGTCAAGCCAAAAAGATTTAAACAGGCTTGAATCAAGCAGCCTAGTTTACAAAAACCAAAGTTGAAATAGCTTTGACAGGACAAGAAAGGAAAAGATAATATAGAGTAAGGTAAGGTACATTCGTGATATCTTGCTTTAAAGTCAAAATTTTAACTGAAAATTGAAACATAAACAAAGATCAAGACTGCATATACATAGCATGTTCATTGCTCTATACTGTCCTGGTGTAACGGTCACTCTGAACAATTGAAGTGTATATAAAATGAGTGCACAAAATGAAGTACATGTGCAGGTAATTTCGTGACAGTAGGTAGGTATATTCGTTATAACGCTTTAATATCTAAT
>JAGDQP010013310.1:0-10830 GCA_022664845.1 Lepisma saccharinum | reverse complement strand
TATATATATATATATATATATATATATAGAGAGAGAGAGAGAGAGAGAGAGAGAGAAACATAAAATACACAGAAGTCTGCTCCTAAACGCAAGGCAACAGCAACACCGAAGCTTTCATTCAAAAGATGTAGACCAAGAGGAGGAGAAGGCAAAGCTTGGAGCCAAGCACCGGACTCAGGTGAATATGCTGCTAGTAGCCTGGCTTTATCTTCAAGACAAGTAGCGGATTGTAGTAACTGCGATTGTGTACGTTTGACGATAGGATCATCCCAAGAAGACTGAGAGATATTGACATCCAAAAGAGGAGAATTTAACCCACTTAACGTAGACCATTTTGCTGAACAATCCTGAATAGAGGCAGAGGCAGAGGCCCAATGGGAGGATAGACTCAACGAGACGACGAGATCCATGGAAAGACGCTAAAATGGATGAAATCGCCAAACCCATGGCCCGACGAATGCCAAGTCCACCTGAACGAATGGGTAGAGTAGCCTGTAACCAAGCATTGCCACTCAAAGAACACCAATTAAGGATTGATTCGAGGCCTGCCTGTAAAACACAATCGTAACTCTGTAACAATGACTCTTCCCGCCAAGAAGGAGAACAACGCAAAAAGTACATTAATCGGGGATGGAAAAGGATGCACGAAGTAGATGCAAAGCTGAATGTGCTAAAATCAAAGATAAGCGGGAAAAGAAAAATTCAAGCTTAGAAATCTTCTCAATCAGTAGACTGCGAAGAACTTCGGTAGAGATAGCGGATCCAAGTGTATATATATATATTTTGAAGCAGAAGCCATAAATCGTATTCCAGGAGTTACTTCCATGAATCTTGAATAACGAACATCGATTTGGTCTTGCTTAACATTTAGAAAACTGACTTCGCACTTTGAAAATTTCAGATGTAAGCCAATTTTTGAAGATGCATTCCGAATGTTAAGTAAGGTAGAAAGAACTAGGTCTGAATCGTCCGCGACAGTACCATCATCTAAATACCGTAAGTTCAGTTCGGTTGCTATAGAATTGACAATAGATTGTAGTGTAATTGCAAAAAGAGCAGGACCAAGGGGATCACCCTGTTGGACTCCACGTTGAGATAAAATGATGTCATCACCCAGAAAGAGATCACTAGGTTGAGAATAACACTGAAAAAACATAATGATAAATCAACGGGAAATCTTTTTGAATCACCTTCAACATGGCATCGCGATTTAATTCGTTGAAGGCACTGCGAAAATCAAGCTTTACAATGGTTTTTGGACGAGTATGATGAGATGGAAAGTAGATGCGAGCGGCATGGACAGCAGCCTCGGCACCGTAAGGAACAGATTCTCCTAATTGGTGAGGGGATAGAAAAGTATTAACAGAACTACGAATTCGAAAACTTATAATTTTTGCTGTCAGACGACGCCACACATTACCGATCGCAATAGGATGAATTCCTCCACACTTCTTTCTTAAGGCAATCAAGGTTGCGCCAAAGAAATTTGGACGACCTTCTATAGGTACTTCTCCAGAAGAGATAATAGAAATAAAATCACATAAATATGCAATGAGTTGATCTTTTAAGTCAACATCGTTACACATCAAAAGATCTTTTAGAATCGAAGGACGAAGACCACCCAATCCGCCTGCGGAACCAGAAGAGAAAGATTTGATAGCTTTCAAGAATTCGGAGGCAGAAACTCGAGACATGATGGAAGCAGAAGAAGGAGGATTCGGCTTAATGAAAGAATCAGATTGAGGTGGATGTTTTTTCTTTATGTCCTTCAAAATATTGGCGTCTGATGCTACTATTATGTCATCGGAGGTAAGTAAGCGAACCGCACCACGAACATCACCATCAACAATCTTGTTTCCGATAATCTTGATGTTGAAACAATCATTAGATGAGCTCGTTTTCCGCCGTTTTGTCGAAGGGCAAGGAATTGTTGAGTCAACAACGAACTCCTTGTAGTAAGATTAGTCACATGATCAAACTGTTGTGGTACTCGCAAAATAGCATAAGGAAAAAAGAAAATGTCCATCTAGGTCTGCGTACAGATAAATAAGGAAAATGTCTGCGTACCTCAACGTTGTCCAGCCTGTGGAGCATTTGTGGATCAAGGGGCCTTCACGGTCTCTCCTGTGTAAGGTCTGCTGGTAGACACATGTGTCATTCTAGTGTCAACGATGTCATTCTAGAACTCTCGTTTCGGCTAATGTACCATCGGTACGTGAACCATCTGGCTGTAACCGGTCCGACGGTAAGAGACCTGATGGAATCACACTAGTTCCATGGAAAAGAGGAAGACCTCTAATATGGGATTTCACCTGCGCCGATACTTTTGCCATTTCTAATATTACTCATTCTTCTATGAAACGGGTGGTGCAGCTACTTGTAGAAACAGAGATAAAAACAGGAAATACTCTAATCTACTTGCTAAGTTTATTTTTGTTGCTATCGCAATAGAATCAAGTGGTACTTGGAGCACGGCAGGCTTTAATTTTATTAAAGAGGTTGGTCTTCGAATACAGATCGTTTCTGGTGATGCCCACGCGACCACCTTCCTAATCCAGCGTCTCAGTATTCAGCGAGGGAATGTATCTTCTATTCTTGGTACGTTGCCTCCTGGGAAGGCATTAGATGAGATTTTCCTCCTCTATTTTTTTTTATAGTTTTGAAATAAAAGGAAGAAAAAAAATGTAGGTAATTTTACGAAACAATAATTTTTGTTTTGTAAGAGGAAACTGGATGTTCTGTTTTCTTTGCGTTCTAGGACAAAAGTGAATGTTCTTTTATTTGTAGATTGAAAAAAATAACGTTCAAATAAGTCAAATATGTGAACCAATTAAGATTATGAATGTAGTAATCAAAATACTAAAAAAAAAAAAAAAAAAAAAAAACAAAACATTATTAGAATTGAACGGAACAATCAAATAGCAATATTTGAAATCAATAATAGCAGTTTTGAAGCTTCTAATGGGAGAAATAAGCTAAACGTAGCCTACCTTTCAAAGGCTCGCAGAACAGAATTAATAAGTTGGATATAAAAAGTGTCTAACCGACTTTGAATAGTAATAACAAAAAGGTTTTCATAAAGACTCTATCACAAAGAGAAATTACGTTGGTTCGAATAATACTTTTCATCGGAACTTGAATTAGCATCACACATAAATACATCCGAACTTTCGTTCTGTTTTTGACACTTCACATGATATGGCACTGTGCAAAAAGAACACTGTATCCACTTATCTCCTTTCTTATCATGTACATTGTCTTCATAGCTTTCACCGCACTTCCAATCATCGTCTTTCCTTTTCTCTTTCTTTCACATTTGTGAGCAAGATCGTGCGGTTGAAGGTTGATCCACAGAGCTACTATTTTGCATTGCAGTAGACGCAGGCACCGAAGAACTTCTTTGTCCACCAACTTGCTTTTTGTCAGAAGGAAGTTAGTTTAAACAGTTTTCGGAATAATCTCTTCGTTTCCGTGTTTTGGTAACTGATCAGTTCTTGACTTCGCATGTTGTTGGGAGGGTAAGCAATGTATCTATTAAGAATTTTGCATGTTTTCGTAAGGGACTCATTTCTTTAGAAAGCGTTGTACAGATAAACTACCACTGCAGAAAATTAGAGCAGTATATCAATTATGAAACCAAGCAGCAATCTTTACGCATCTCTTTATTCTGTAATTGTTAGCCGGTTTGAAATAACAGACGTGAATCACTCTTCCGCACAACGCCAACGAAAGTACTTTTATATGTTATTTGATCCCTCTAACACAATCGAAGCACATAGCACAACTATTCCCTCTTGCAAGTGAAGCTGGATGTAAGCACCAACTCATGACGAAAATTCGCATCATCTGACGGCTAGGTTTCTTTACTGTAGTTGATAACAAAATTATCACGAAGTTACTTGTATCACGAATATACTTTATCTTACCCTACTTCTTAAAAAAGATTTTAAAAAAAAAACATGCTTTGGGTAGTAATCGATCTGAGGACCACTGGAACACCAATCGGATATTGTAGTCCCAGTCAGCGGAATGATACTCCCAAGCTCGCTTTCCAAGCGCTGTTGGTTCATCAGACCGCAAGATACGCGTGTAGTAAAAGTGTGAGCGTTGGCGACGGCGAAACAGTTCCTGCACGTGACAGGACTTTAGTGCACAGAGACCACATTAGAATAACCTAATCTCGTCATCAAAAGGAGGATGCTACTCAGGGATTCAAGCATTAATTTTCTTCTTTTTCCACGCGACATGCACGTTGGAACACATCATTGTTGATATTGGTTGATAATTGTTGATGTTTATGCACAGTGCACACAATTGTTGATCATTCATATAATTATTGATAATTATGCATAGTGCACATAATTGATAATCCAGGAACTGACGAAAGACTTGAACAGTACAATTGCACCATTCAGTTTTTTTCTGTGAAGTAGTCTAAGAACATTGGGAAAACGTTGGGAATTTCGTGACATTTGCTAATTTCGTGATATATTGGATTTTCTAATAGCACGATATTGCCAAGAGTTGTCGAATTAAAATTGTAATTCTTAGTAATGTTCTTGCTGAGTAAAATGCAATGTATCACGAAATTATCAATACCACGAAATTATCAATGCCACGAAATTATCAATATAACGAAATTAGCAATATCATGAAGATATCAACATAGCGTAACGAAACTAGCAATAACATGAAATTGCTAACGATTAACTTATTGTTATAGAAAGGTAGACAGAAATAAATCAACGTAACTATCCCATCTTCAAGTGAAAGCTAAAATGAAAAAAAAAACATATATTATAATGAGGTGTATATATATAAGAATGTCAAACCAATAACACTAATTGCAATGGTATGGTCGCTAGTTACAGTGTATCAAGACGTTTTGGCCTGGTGAACGTTCGTCTTCCTTCGTACTAACGTTCGTATCTTCTACGAGTACATATATTGAAGAAAAATCTCACACGATTCCTTAGCGAAAATTAGTTACTGATTCGTGACTCAAAGTGACTGACAAGACTGATTCAATTTAGATAACCATGCAGATGCTTTTCACCTTTAGAACAGGTGATGTACTTTCTGTATCAGAAACATGGTTCACCTAGTAGAAGTCTAATGAAATATACAGTCTTCGCTAGCATCGTTTATCTGAAGCAAACAAAAAAACGGAACACATGCTGTTGACTGCTGTGACCATGTCGACGAATTGAAACGGTAGGGACCAGGAGTGAATTATGAAGAGATATTTTTTTTTAACACCTTCTTTATTTGGAATGCTATTCATATATATATTCATGTCTTTGATTTCGAATGTCAGTGTGTGTATATATTTTTTTATGTGTATCTTTTCTTCTCATTTTATGGCATGATCCGTATATCGTTTTTACCTTTCTTTGCTAGCGTTTCCCTTTCAGGTAGCAACCTATGCTACTAACCACCATGGTTTTATTCAGTTTCTATTTGAATAACTTTTGAAAACCTATTCCCTTTCCTTCTCTTCAACTCCTTTACACACAAAAAAAGGAATAAAAAACAGGGTGGAAAACACAGGTAGATGAAGGATTCATAAAGTATTTGACTCAAATAAATTAACTTTTTCTTCAGCTTCCTAGTCCAGTGGTTATGGTCAGGAACTCGGATAGATACTGGGGAGGCAAGCAGCTTTGTGTCCCGTTGCCAGCCATATTATCAGAGGCTTTCCAGCGTAGTCCTCAGTTTGACCAGGGGTTACTTTCCTCATACTTTTTTACCTGAAAAATACTCTCTGGGCGATCATCCCTTCGAGCTGGGGCAGGCTAAGGCCGTAACTGCTAATTGAGTCCATGAATGTAAATTAAAAATGTAGGAGTTTCTCTATTTAGAGGTGTATGCAGGGTCCCTGAAATAATGACGAAAAACTTCTTGAGATGATTATTTAGATGAAACCAAGAAAAAAGTTTCTTTGAACAAATTCCAAAATCTGCTTAGTTTCGGAGCTACAGGCGTTTAAAGTCACGGCTGCATCATCAAAAATGACGTCATAACTCGACAAGTAATTGCGTAAACATGGTCAGCCTAGCAAATCACACTTGAAGTAGTACCCAATATATTTACCTAAGTTATGTTTGTGTTGACGATTGCAGATTAGAGGAGATTCTTATGCTTGCCCTATTAAGCACTTTAAATCCGTGACAATGAAATTCTTAGGTTGCTAAACATGTCTATGCGGCATTCCGTCAATCAAAAACATTACTTCTCGGGTTAAACTTCAAGTGTGACGTCATGTGTCGAGCTATGACGTCATTTGTCGCCGCGGATTTCTGCGCTTGTATCTCCGAAACTAATCAGATTTCGGAATTTATTCAAAGGAAGTTTATTTTCTTGTTTTGATGTAAATATCACATTATTGCGCCATTTTTTGGGAAGACACCTGTATAAGGACGTGGAGAAGACTAGAGAAAGTAAACTATATACAGAAAAATTAACTGGCTTCGTCAAACAAAATTTGTCCTACTCCTACCAGGCAGGGGAGGATAAGACAAAACACATTATAAAAAAATAGTTTTGAAGTTGGGAATTGGATTCGACGAAGCTAGGGTTGCCACTGTGTTCCCAGTCGGTCAAGGCTTAAACAAGGGCACTGAGGGTCGGTATGTAGAGTTTTAGACCCTGTACAAAACTGACATTTGTCATGGTGTAGTGATTTTGTGGATGATGACTTTAAAGAAAGTAACTTCTAAAGTTGAAGTCTTAAGTCCTACATTAATTCAACATAAATTTAAGGACTTAAGTGACTCAAAGGGATGCAAGAGAAATTTGAAAAATAAAGCACGAGTTCTTCTTTTCAGCATTGAGGGATGTAAATGATATTTGATAATAAAAAAGTGCGAGTTCGTCTGTTCAATACCAATAGAGGAGCTTAAAATCCAAAGAGATGCAAGTGATATTTGAAAAATAAACAAAAGTGTGAGTTCGCCTGTTTAATACCAATAGAGGGGCTTAAAATCCAAAGAGATGCAAGTGATATTTGAAAAGTAAACAAAAGTGTGAGTTCGCCTGTTTAATACCAATGGATGGATTTAAAATAAAAATAAGACGCAAGTGATATTTGAAAAATAAACAAACGTGAGAGTTCATCTGTTCAATACCGATAGAGGGGCTTAAAATCAAAAGAGATGCAAGCGATATTTGAAAAATAAACAAAAGTGTGAGTTCGTCGTACATAACACGATATATTTTGCACAAAGACACATATTTTACACATGTGTCTCTGCACTGAATATGATTATCTTTTGTCACGTATATAAAAGATATGTAAATATACAAGACAGACTTGTACATTTTTGTTTTTTGGTTTTCAAATATCACTTGCATCTTTGATTTTAAGCCCCTAAAACTAAATTTGAGTGAGAGAGAGATGAAGGAAAGGAGAATCCCTATGAAGATTAGAATCAAGTACGTAATACCTTCTGCTAAGATCATTAGCTTTCTCCTGTTTCTAGCGTCTAAAGTCGTAGATTAAATTGTCTTGCCGTTTAAAATATGTTCCCTTCTTCAAAGATTGTTTCTACGAGTTGTTTCCTAGGTTCAGGACTGAAGGTAAGTACTGTCAATATCGTTCATAACCTAGAACCATTGTTCAAGAACATACTTTCCTTTGAGGAAAACAATCTAGTATTGTTCCTTCCTGCAACAATACTGAGTAACATACAAGGCTTTGTGTTCATGTACAGCATTGTATCGATCCTCAAGTTACAAGCGACAGTGGATGGTAAGGGATTTTTTTTTTGTCATCTCTTCCCTGAAGAGCCAGGAAAGAGAGCGAATGAGTGATTTTAGAAATTGGAATACGACATCGTTGAATCTGGTCGCTTCGCAAATAGAGATATCCTCGATTGGGAAAAAAGAGAGGGGGGAGGAATATATACTTAATCCCTCTCCCCACCAATTCTTTATGCTGTCTCTGTCATAATAATGCTGTCTGTCCTTTCTCTTTTAGCCCGTGCCGCGTGTGCACACACACACACACACACACATACGGAGCTTTCGAAACACAAAGGGTCCCCGGACACAGTTCGTTCTTTGTTACATAATGATTCGGCACTGGATGGCGGTCGGCGGAACCAGCCTCGAAATCTGACAGGGAAGGCAAAGAACATTGGGGGTAGGGGACAGATATTGGCGCTCAATCATATCGGATGTAATACTCGGTGACATCATGAAGAGGAGTGTGAGAAGACTCCAGAGGGAGTGTGAAAGGGTGCAGGGGGTGGTAGATTCGACAGTTATTTAGGATAT
Source organism: Lepisma saccharinum (assembly GCA_022664845.1). Taxonomy (NCBI): domain Eukaryota; kingdom Metazoa; phylum Arthropoda; class Insecta; order Zygentoma; family Lepismatidae; genus Lepisma; species Lepisma saccharinum. Next base: position 2,553 of record JAGDQP010013310.1, on the reverse strand, counting down.
GCAGATGACTTTCGTCGACGACCCAGCTGTGCTGCTCCTGTCTGCACCCAGCATTTTCCATTCTTTCCGCGTCCGTTGTCTCTGTCTCTCTCGCTCTATGTCCCATTGTGTGTTCCCTTATAGGGACGCGAGGTATAGAGATGGAAATGCTGTGGTTTTTCTTAGGCTACGTACGCTCTTCCACTAGCTTTAATGGATTTGAGTTGAGCTGTGCCTCTGTGCAGAGCTCTGTATGCTTCAGCAGTAAACCACACAGTTGAAGAAGCGGGGGAAGCCATTATAAGAGGGGATGGCGAGGAAGTCTTGGTCAGGTTGGGATGTTGGCTCACATCTCCCTTTCTCTATCCTGTTCATTTCTGTTGTTAGGGAAATCTGAGTGAGAGAGAAAGAGAGAGAGAGAGAAAGAGAGAGAGAGAGAGAGAGAGAGACAAAACGCAAAAGAGATGAGAACTCGAGGGTGGAGAGTGAGTAAAGGGGAAGTTTTGGTTTCGATTCTGGGGTAAGTCGATGCCACAGAACCCGAACAGACGGCAACTCGGGTTAGGTTTTGTGGGCGGCCTCTGTGTGCGGTGATGTGGCCAGAGACCGAACCACGGAATACGAAAGGAGGAAAAGGGACTCCCGAATATCTTTCTCTTCCAGACGGGGGTAACTGGGGCAACATACCAAAAGTTCAGCTGAGAACAGTCACCAATAAGATTCTTTTTTGGTATCATATCCATATTTTTGGGAACATACAAGCGATATATGAATGAAAAGTATACATTTCTCTGTATGGAAGTAAAAGCCACATCTGAAATTGAATTGAATTTCCCCTTTTATGGCCTTTAGGCAACTTTGGCTCAGGCCTGATGAATGATGATGGGAGAATTGGTGGAATTAAGAAATGGGAGGAAACGGAAGAACCCCGAGAAAACCCACGCACACGGTGTTTGTCCACCACCAAACCCCCATGGCACGAGCAGGGATCGAACCGACGACCCCAAGCATCAGAGGTAAGTGCTCTACCATTGAGCCACCGCAGCCCTAAAATTCACATCTGACTGTAACGCTGTGTCAGACAAATTGAAAGACTGGATGAAATGATTCTATGAATAGGTTACACCACATGTTGTGTCACAGTATTGTGTAACACTTTCTATATAATTTCTGAATTATTTGTAACACTTACGAAGCTACCGTAGCTCAATTCGTAGAGCATTGGCGTAGCAATCGGAAGGTCGTAGGAACGATCCCAGCATATCCTAACTGAGTTTTTTCCAGGGTATTTACTGTCACGCCAGGCAAATGACGGAATGGTACCTACAAACTAGGCCCTGGCCGGCTACCTTTCAACAACCTCTCCCCCACTCTATCCCGGCCTGAGCTTGAGATGCCTGAAGACCATTTGAAACAATGTGTAAACTTTTCTTAAGATAATAAACGAAATGGCAGGATGGTCTGACGTCAACTTGAAGAGATAAGCGAAGATGGTTACTCAATGATTGAGGATATCGACGTTGATATTTGGAATGTTGTGATCTTTATATTTCAGTGTGATTTTAGTGTTCATGCTTAACACTATCGTGTGGTCTGATGAGAATAAGACGTGTGTCTCATTTCACTGATATTAGTGAGTGCTACTCACAATCATGTTAGACTAAGTGAGACACAAATGTTATTAATGGAAAGTTTTAGGGTTAAACAGTTAGTTGAGTCACAGAAAACTACGTCTAAAGCACAGAAAAATAACAGGGATACTTCATCATCCTATATTTTTACATCCATATTCTTTAACATTAAAAGAATTATCTTCACGATTTTCTCATTCTCTCTCTCTCTCTATATATATATATATATATAGGGGTTGGACAAAAATCTAAAAACACGTCATACGGGACACGTAAGTGTGGCCCGCCACTGTACACCACGTGTTGCGATTGCCGATCGTGTTTTGTTTTCAATGTGTCGTGTGGACCTTCCTCTTCCGTCAGCAGTACCCAGTTCACCTGTGAGTGTCGTGGTGTGCAAGTGGTGCGGTAAAATGGGTGACCTGACAGACTTCCAAAGAGACATGATCGTTGGTGCCCGTCTGGTTGGAGCTTCAGTAACAACAGTGGCGACCATTGTGGGGGTATCGACAGGCACTGTGTCCAATGTCACGAGGGCATACACAATACATGGGCAAACAACGTCTGCAAAGCACAACAGTGGTCGAAAGACAATCCTGTCCGATAGGGACAGGAATGCATTAAAACGGATTGTAGCAGCTAAAAAGCAGACCACTGCAATGAACTCAATTCCGGCCTACAGAACCCGGTTTCATCAAAAACAGTGCGACGGGAACTTCATAAAATGAAAATTCATGACATATATATATATATATGGGAGCAGTAGACCAACTCCTCCCTTCGGGGAAAGGCCTCATCCACTAGTGGATTGAATATGGCTGTGATTTATTATATATATATATCATCATCATCATCATATTCAGCCGTTTTCTATCCACTGCTGGATGAAGGCCTCCCCCTTTTCTTTCCACATATCTCGGTCTGCTGATATCCTCATCCATGT
>JAGDQP010013309.1:15727-48122 GCA_022664845.1 Lepisma saccharinum | reverse complement strand
GGCCATAATTTTGAAGATATTTGAACTAAATTTGTATATGTTGTTTCTAGGCTTAATGGCTCGGTTAAGTTCGTTAATGAACAAAATCGGTCGCCATCTTGGATCCAAAATGGCCGTCGAACCCATTGTTGTATAGAATACACAGCCAAAACCGCTGGGGCTATTGAAATCAAATTTGGCATATAGGTACAACATCACTATTTCATTACGAAAATGTTACCTAGTTAATCCAAAGACGCCATCTTGGATCCAAAATGGCGGAAGCAAGAAATCCATTTTCCATATCGTTTGAGCTAGAAATACGAAATTTGGCATGAAGGTGTATTGTCAGTGGTAGTTCAAGAAAATATTACGAAATGTTAAAAAAGTATCCATCTTGGACCCAAAATGGCCGCCGAACCCATTGTTGTATAGAATACACAGCCTAAAAAGCTACAGCTAGGAATATCAAATTTGGTAACAAGGTACATTATCACTTGTATGTTACTAAAATATTACATGATGTATCCAAAGACGCCATTTTTGGGGCGGCCATTTTGGATCCAAGATGGTGACTTTTCTCAAATATTTTAATATTTGCCTAAACTACTCGTCATAGTGCACCTTTATGCCAAATTTCATATCTCTAGCTCAAACGATGTGGAAAATGGATTTTTAATTCCGCCATTTTAGAACCAAGATGGCGTCTTTGGATACATCATGTAATATTTTAGTAACATACAAGTGATAATGTACCTTGTTACCAAATTTAATATTCCTAGCTGTTGCTGTTTTGGCTGTGTATTCTATACAACAATGGGTTCGGCGGCCATTTTGGATCCAAGATGGCGACCGATTTTGTTCATTAACGAACTTAACCGAGCCATTAAGCCTAGAAACAACATATACAAATTTGGTTCAAATATCTTCAAAATTATGGCCTCTAGCGTGTAAATTTATATATACCTAGACATCGTACCGATCTCAATAGGTATATTTTTGGTATTCTGATTGGAATTTTCTTCTTTAGGATGCATTCCAGAGTAAGATAATGTTTAATCCATCTTCATATGACCATTATAACGCGAGATATTAAAATATAAATAATTCACAAAATGGCCGCCGCAACTAAGGGATGACATGTATTATGGAAAATCCGAGATAGTTATTTTTCTCGGTGTGTCATTCTGAGCGAAATGCCGTTTGTTCTACTTTTCTAGCAGATATTTTTATTTGTCTCAAAAAATTCGAAATGGCGTCTTGGAGAGCTTCCAGTTCGTTTAATCGTCCATCTGCAACCTGCTTTTTCAAAAACTCGATATGGCAAACACGAATCTGAAGTCCTTTTATGTGTATATCATCTCTAAATAAGAAAACATTTTCTAAAAATCGTTAATTTTTAACATGGGATTATATAGGAATATATAGATACATTGTGCATTAAGCTCATAAATTATGGTCATAAATGAAACTAACTGCTAATATGACGGCCGGAAACTATATCACGTGACACGTTGTGGATTTTTCGATTCGAATTTCAAGGTTCGCTTGTCATGCTGACAACATTATCGTTTCATTGTGGATTTCAATGCGGAAATCGAAATTTGCTAATTTGGCCAAGATGGCCGTATCCGGAATCTATATCACGTGATACGTTATGAATAGTTTATTTTGTATTGGAAGTTGCATCCAATACTGCTGCTAATACTACTGCTAATACTAGTAGTTCTACTACTGCTATTACTACTGCTGCTGCTACTACTATTATGACTACTGCTATTACTACTAATAATAATAATACTGCTAAAACTACGATTATTATTACTACTACTACTAGTGCTAATACTACTACTATTACTACCACATGATGTATGGACAGAGCAACCACTGATAACAAATAGACAGACAGAATGGAGATATAGAAAGAAACCCTTGGGTAATGTTTCCCATTCGAGAAGGAAAAATAGAAACTGCAATGTTATGAAGACACATGTGTCATTTTCCATTGAATATTGAAGCATTGAATTGAATTATCAGACTTGGTTGTTCTCAAGCCGGTTAAGCCCTGCCCGTTTGTGCCCTGCCCGGTCCGTTTACAGCCCGGCTCGTTTGTGCCCGGCCCATTCTGAGCCCGGCTTTAGATTCGGGCCGGGCCGGGCCGGGTAGTGCCGGTCAGAGAATACAGATCCAGTCTTCGGGTCTGGGTTTGCAGGGCTCTGCTTGAGTGGGCATTCTTACTCTTTCCTCATTTGTTTTAGTGTACGGTAAAAGAGTTTCTGGCTCTCTTTATAATTTTCTGCTATTGTTGTATCAAACTTTTCCAAAGATGCTATTCTGACCTCTCGGATTATTTTCTTTACTTTGTTTCGTTTCTTGTAGGTTTCATAGTCATTCTGTGATCGTGAAGCTAAGTAAGCTCTCCATATGCTCTTCTTTTCTTGTACCTGTTTCTTAATCTCCTAATTCCACCAAGGTGTTTTCTTGATTCTATCTCCAATTCTAATTCTGCCACAGATTTCTTCAGCGCTTTCGATACCTTTTTTGAAAGTTCCCTATATTTCTTCTAGGTTCTCTTGGTCGATCTTTCGCAGATCTCTCTTGCCGGCCGGGTGGTCGAGCGGTCTGCTGCGGTAGGATATCGACTCAACGGTCCCGGGTTCGAGTCCCGGCAGGGGCATGGGTGTGGATTTTAACACTTAACAGCTAAAGGCAAATCGTAACCTACCGAAGTCCAAAGTTACTAAACTGGCCCATATAAAAATAAAGTTTACCAAAGTTTTTTCGCAGATCTCTTGAAAGTTTGTTATTCAAGAGGGTCTTGAAATTTTCCTGGGTTTCCTACTTTCTTAGTTCTGATATCTTTAACCTGTGTTGTGATTTTTGTTTCTTTTGTTCTTTTCTCCGCTCGCCATCTCCCCGTACTGGCTTCCACGTTGTTTTGTTCATGATTACCAGATAGTGGTAGCTCCCAATCTCCGTTCGCCTTTTTACTGTCGCGTCCGTCGCGTATTTCCTTAGGCTTCTGTTTGTGATGATGTAGTCTATTATAGATCGTTCTCCTCTTGATGGTTCTTCTCTGGTGTATCTATGCATGTCTTTATTCGGGAATTGGATGTTCATTATGATAAGATCAGTAGCTATACAGAAATCAATTAGTCTGTCCCCGTTTGTATTTTTTACCTTTTCACCGTATTTTCCAACTGCGGCGTTATTTTCTTCTGTTTGTGGTCCTACCCTTCCATTTATGTCTCTCATGATTATAATTTCGTCTCTTGCATCATCGACTGTCTTTTGTAAGCAGGAATAGAATTCTTCCTTCGTTTTTACTGGGTGGTTCTCTTGTTGGCCGTAAGCGACTATCACAGTACATTCTGTTCTTTTGTTGGAAAGCTCATAATTCTTTAACTAACCTAGTTCCAGCAATTAAAGTTTTCTTCAAATTTATCTGTAATTATAAAGCCTACTCCGGCTTTTGCTCTGCATGTTGTCGGTACGTCAGAGTAAAACAGAATTAGTCCACCCTGCATCTTTTTAAATCCTTTCCCTTTCTTTCTCGTTTCCGTGATATCTAAAATGTTGACGTTGACTCTCCCGAACTTCTGGGTTAGCTTATCCTCCTTTCCTGCTAATCCTCTTCCATTACATGTCGCTACGTTAGCCATATTCCTTTTAACAGGCCACCAGTACATCCAAAATTCCGTCCGGATTTCCCTCCTTTTTGACTTTTAATCTGATTAAATTTCGGAAGTATAGGGCATTGGCCTATAGCATCCTAGCATGATGCAGGGGCTGCCTTCTCACTACTCTCATGCTAGCAGGGAGATTTAAGGTGTATTATCCCTGGCTTGTTGGTTTTTACAGGGTAGCGTGCCTCCCTACCCCCTCCTCCCTCCTCCTTTCCCATACGGGCTTGGGACTGGAACTTCTGAACTACAAGATTAAATTTTACTTCTTTATTTATAAACAATCAGGAGGAATTTTAAACCTTATTGATTACCTGATCTAAATCTTTTAAATTTAATTTCTTCTCTTTAAGAACTGTTTGCTATACAATAGTTTTATCTACGTTATTTACTGTGACAAGGGGCTGTAGAAAGGACATATTAGCAAGCAATTTTCATGTCTTAAGGGTAGTCTTTACTGAGAAAACCTGCCTTAATAATTTTTATGGTGAAGCACTCAAACTTTATCTTTTGGTCTCTGGTTCTGATTGCTTTAATATTAATTTGCTGAAAAAAAATTACTGACGCGAATTAAATGCACGCAACTTTTGAAATACCCAGTTGTTTTACTTAATTTAATTACTTGTATTTTTACTTTAAAAGAATTTCTTTTAAGGAATATGGCTTGACTGACTCTACCAAATGTTTACCGAGATTGATAATACTAATTAGACCATAATTACTATTACCTTAGTTACTCATTAAATGTGCAGAACATTTTAATATTTTAGTTTCTTTTAACTATCCCACCTTTTCTTACTTTCATTGCGGAAAGGGACATTTTTTGCGTCTGGTCACGTGACTGATAACTAAAACGAGCGTTTTATCTAAAATTGTTTTTTCTCTTTTTGGGGTCAAAGATTTATCCTGACAAGGAACAACAGGGGAAATTAAAACAACATTCTTTTAGCTTTACAGGACTCTCGGCTGATAATTGCTTTTCCTGTAGATAAACATTAAGGATAATCTAAAGCAACGATCTCCAACAAAAGATGGCAGCACTACATTGTATATTTATAATGTATTTCACTGTTACACGAAAGTTCATTGCTACTCCTACAAATTCAAGCCTACAGAGTTCAAACTTTCAGGGAAGAAAGTTCATAACCAATTCAGGAGCATGATCGATGCCGAAGTTTAATGTTATTGTTTGTTCATTGTTGAAAGAGCTTCATTGTTACAGGTTTCGATATTCACAACAATGAAGGAAAACGAAAATAAAAAATCAGCATCGATCATGTTCTTGAATTGGTTATGAACTTTCTTCCCTGAAAGTTTTAACTCTCTAGGCTTGAAGTTATAGGAGCAGCTGGGAAATGTCGTGCAACGATAAGAATACATTAGACATATACGGATATAGTGCTGCTATCTTTTGTTGGATATCGTTGCTTTAGATTATCCTTAATCTGACTTTACATGAAAATATACGCCTCATAAAGTCCTGCATTGTCAATATAAAAATATAGAAATAGGAGACCCAATGACCTAGTTTTCTGATTGATGGACTTCTGTCAAACGTTACCGCAAAAGAGCAAAGGAAATACAGAAACGCGACACAAATTTTAATCTCCGCCGCTTTTTATATAAACATTGCTGTACCTGCGATTCTAAATGAATGCTGGGACATTTTCTTTCCTTTTTTGAATTGCATTCCTTGAATGTAAACGCAGGTAGTTTTATAATGAACACCGCTGACAACAAGAACCTATAGTTCTCTATATCCCTAGAACTTCCCGTCCTAGATACCCCTGAATGCGAATCTCTTATCCAACCAATAAAAACTGTTAATCCGGCCATCTTCTATATAACCTAAGATGCCTAGCAACAACATGGAGAATATCCTCTCCCCAGAGTACATCTACGCAGCAAAACCTGTGGAGGTACGTCCACCCGACTTCACATTGGGATCATTATCAATCCTACCCAATAGATCTCTCCACGGACTCCTCCGGTCCGAATTCCATTGGGAACACTAAGCCTACCCAACAAGGCTATTCGCTCTATAAACATGAAAACATCGCACTAAACTTAAAAACACTTACATTTACCTGTTGGTACTTCCTTCGGCACTAACTACTTTCTCCTGGGAAGGTACCTTAATAAATGGCAGCTTGCACATTACTTTCCTCACGATTTATTTTCCATTCCTTGCTATTAATTTACTTTCAATTATAAGGAACGAAAACAATGTGAAACTATCTACATTTCTTACAACGTTAACTCGATTAATGAAAACAAGAATTGTGTAATTTCTCCTAAATTATCTGACTTTTACAATGGTCATAACGTGACTGAAAATATGACTAATTGCGATTTTCGTTTACTTTGCAGCACCGTGTACCAATCGTCTGATTTAAACTATAATTTAATAATTTTAAACTGACGATTTTATGGAATTGTTATACATAAACATTCTACGATACGGCAACAATTACTTTTTATCGAAATATTTTTATAGTTTCCTACTTAAAGTAACGCTATGAGTTATTGAACAACACTACTACGAGTCGCGGCTGACATTTCAAAACTTTGAACAATATTTTACGCACCAGAAAGATTATCAAAATACATAATTTAAAGCTGTATTTACCATAAACAGCTTACTCTAAAAAATTCCTACTTCCCAGAGAATGGGTCCAAATTTCACTTAATTACCTTAAAAATATACTATATTAAATGCATGTTTCTCCCGTTATCACGAAAACTATGTGGCTCGGTAACAAAATAAAATATTCAATCTATAACACAGAATAATTTTTTGTTTTAATCTACTTTTAGGCAACGAAAACCCCAGTGCAAAACAGCAACAGTGGCTTTCTAAGTTTGCATTCTCAAATTAAATGAATGGCCGAATTTCGTTTTTTCCGACTCCTGAATATCAGTTTATTTTTACGTTCTACACCCTGACAACTAATTTTCTTCTTATTTTCCTGACGACGTACCGTTTCTAAAAATGATGGACTGATAAACACAAAAACAAAACAAAAAATAAATAAATGGAAAGTTCTTACTTGTTTTAATCCAGGGGGCGAAGTTCAAGAATTGTCCTTGGCGTTGTAGATCTTTGAAGATATCTCGGGTACCCTTGGAGGAAATCTGATGTCTGGCTGCCTCGGATGATGTCTGGGTTTTAGACTGGCGTAGTCTAAAATTGGAATGGAACTGCTTGGCCACGTTTTCTTCTTAGAAATCTGGCTGCATGGTGGTCTGGTACGGTGCGTCGAGCGACTGCTACCTCCACTCTCAAAATGGCTAGCTTCATACTGTGCCTCACTCCTTAAAACAAAAATTCTTTCCGCTTAGTTTTCGTTGAATATCTTAAACACTTCAAGCGTTGTATGGGGTCCCTGAGCTAAAATACAGAAGACTATAATCAAAGTTGTTATTGAAGACATGTTCGTATCTGGGATCGAACTATTGGCTAACATTCTAACGCTGGTCACCATTTGAAAAGCTGTCTGTTACATATGTGCTCAACTTTTTCGTCGAATGAATCGAATTCGACAGCTATCGAATGATTTTTGACCCACTAGAGGCTAGGTCCTTGTTTTCAAACAAAAGCACGTAAAGCAATCAAAATCCATTAAATAGATTTATTAGTAGTTAGCCGTCGTCTCAACTGATACATGCAAGCATGAAAAATACAACTTTGATTTTACAATGAAATAAACAATATTGAAAATACTTCACCAAACTCGTCTTCCTATTGAAGATACAAAACTGAAGCAGAATGTTGGAGTTGAAATTTAACAGTGATTTCCAAAAAATGTTGTAAGTACAGCAAGTTAGAATCTAACCAAGTTCTGTAGTTAACTAACTATAGCTGTAGCTCAGAGAACCCTCCCCCTTACTAGCAGACGTTTTTAGATCAATCTTCGATGTAGAAGTGAGCTTAAACTACTCGTTACAATTGTATTTAATAATTATTACTTCCTCCTTAGGGTCTCTGGTCACATGTTACAAAATAAGGTTATTTTTCACATACCAACTCAGCCCAGTTAACTCTTTGTAAAACGTGCAGTTACAACGTGATGTCTTTAGAAAGCAAAGATAATATTACGAATATAAAAAAAATCTTCCCAAAAGATGGAACAATGACTATCGTTGTTGTCTCACATACACGAGTTCTGTTTTTCTTTTCTTTCAGATACCGTTGTATCCCAACATAGAACAAATATAAAACAACGTTAGATCCTAATGTTTCTTGACAATATGTTCTATTTCCTTAGTTACCCTCAAACGTAACATGAACAATATGTACTATTATATACGTATTTCAGTATCCGTATGAGTAATACAAGTGAAAAAAAAAAAAACAGTGAAATTAACTGCTGTTCATGATACCAACACTAGCTTGCTTGTTTTTGTAGCAAATGCAAATTCTAAGCACTGTGTAATATAAAGTGACGTGAATTATGCAACGAAGTGTGTGTATAAGAACACGTGCTATCCTAGAGTGCTGTTTGTTTCCAATCATGAAGTAAAAGACGGAGTACGCCGTATGAGTAAAACACGTGTTTCTACTTGTAAACAAATAGTAGTAGTGCAAAACACTCAGGGTGCCGACACAGCAAACGAAGACAGCCGATGATGCGAACGACGTTTGGAACTGCGGAGTCAGCATACCATAACAGAATAAAAGGCGTTGAGTAGTTTCAAGCGGTACTATTCTGCCCCCAAGAATAGTCACGTCCAATTCTCCTCTTCCCTCACCTTGGTCGGATCCACTACGGGATAGGCCATGCTTACCTTGGTCGAATCTGCAACGAGGTAGGCCATCCTTACTTACCGCCTGGTCTGCTACGAGATAGAAAAACTCCCTAATTCAGTTCTGCTACGGAATTGTACTCTCCAACTTCATTTCTCTTCATGGCAACAATTCGTTTGTTTGTGTCGATTATTTCCAGGCAACAGGCCGTTGCTTGGCCAATGTCAACTGTAATTCAGGAAACTTATAGAGAAAGTAATTGAAATACTTTGTACCTTAAAATTAAATCTCAATAGTTTTGTACGGGAGACTCTTTTTATTAGCATTACGGACTTCGTATTTTTTAATAAAAGGTGAAGGGAAAAAAGACAAACACCGGTTCTTTCACTGCTTTACCTGCTCTACCTACCAATTAACAGAGTATTCAGTAACGGCGCCATACTAAGATAAACTTGGCGTTACGGTGGCAACTAAGGCGCTCCAATAAGGGAAACATTACGTTATGGAGCTACTATTTTAAATTAAATAATCGAGCCGGTCTTTCAAAAACACCACGAGGTAAAACAATTCGTCTTAACGTAAAATTTTTGATACATTTATTCACCAATAAACATTCTGTTTCTTCAATATATATAAAATTGATGATGATTAGCAAAATCATATTCCTATGAAATAAATAGCATTCATAATAGGTCGTGATTGTGATATTCTGTGGTGAATTTACTAGCTTTAAGTTTGCGGGGTTAAATATAAAATTGAGTGAAATTAGGTTATACCAACGACCCGATCAGGTGCTCGAACTAGGGAATCTGATAGCGAATACGAAAGTACCTTTACTTCCGATAGAGAGGATACGTCAGACGACGAAAATAACATGGCTAGAAGACCGTCATACAGCATTTCACACTTACCCAAATTTTCTGGACGCATCAATGACCCAGATAGATTTTTATGATTTTTTAGCATCTCTCCGCTTTGCAACGTTGGAACGCGCAGAGACAAAAAGATATTTTGCCAATGTATCTATAGGAAATGGCACTAGATCTAATATTTCAACTTCAAGCCCAAGGTAAATATGACGCGGTGAGATTTGAACAACTGGAAAGCAAATTAGTTAGCATATGGCGTCCTAGGATTCCAGTCTACAAAGTGGAGATGAAGATACATCAATTCAACAAAGTTAAGGTGAGCCAATTGACTCGTACGTTTTGAGAAAATTAAGAGCAATACTCCATATACTTCCAGATGCAGTCGCTTGATCTACAAAGATTTTTTTTAAAGGCAATATCCAAGGAATTTTATAATACCATAACAGAACTGCAAGAACGTCTACACCAATTGGAATCAGCCCAAGATTTAATGAAGAAACGAGAATACATAGAACAATTATAGGCTATGTATTACTCACACAATATATCTACTCAAACTATAAATTTACAACCTCACAAACATATAAGCAATATACCCCTTACAATTACCAAATCCCAATGAAATTGCAACTACCAACCTGTTCTCATAATATCTCCCTCTAGCTCCTCCTGGTATGCTACCACCTACAAACGAAACCCAAAGATACGTTTATGATACATTGAACCCAAACTCACCTTTTCCAACATGACCAATAGAAACACCACCATTAGCCTATGCATTAGATCAGCATGTGCAGAAGAGTAAGCAACAACAAGCTCAAGAACCTGATTCAAGGTCAAACCTGCTTCTGATTATTTTAATTTTGTGACCAAGATGTTTCAACTATCACTAACAGTTACAAAACTCGCCACGAAGAAACCACAATATCACAATAAAAAGGAAAATAGCAGAATAAAACATATTACAAGAAGAGTGGAAATAACAAGCAAGGTTACAATACCAAAAAAAATATGGTCAAAAGGAGAATAAGCAAGAGAAGAATGACAAAATATTGGTGTATTCGAGTTGTTTTAAGCCAGGACACGGATCAAGCGTATGCTTGGAAAACAAGAATAACGAGTCGGAAAACGAGTAAACACGCCACGAGCTAGTATGAGCTCGCGGGCCCAGCTCATACACCAAGAAGAACAGAAAATCCAGCAATTTCATAAGCAGAAAGATGACAATCTGCACAACACAAGTCACATCATAGACCCATTTGAAAAAGAATTAGTCATCAATGAGAAACACGAAATCGCTGATTTCCATACAACAAACAATAAATCATTGATTAGAAAAAGAGTACAAAGTTAACAATTAACAGCTATAATAGATACGGGATCAACTTTGTCCTTATGGGTAAAAGCCGACTTATCTCCAAATTGTACACTTATACCATTTCGTACAATAGTAAAAGGAATCTCCAATCTAACTAAAGAATATAGGTTTAATGAAATTTCAAATTGGAGCATTATTTTTCGTCATTATTTTCGAATAATTGATAAAGGAAATTTCAATCAAATTTTTGAGTAAGATTTGCTACGCCGATTACAAACGAAGATTGATATGGGTCAAAACATTATATCATACTAAAAACCCAAGAAATCTCTAATACCGAAAGAATAGAATGTCAATGAGGAAATTTCACAGGAAGTTCTTTTTTCTATGAGACATGCGAATATATTCACTACGAAACCGTTTACGATTTCTGCACAATCACATTTCTTTCTTCACAACGTACAGGCAGAAAAACAACAGCCATCACATTTCTTCGTAACTTTACTCCAAGCACTATAAGACAGATATGGATTAGAAGCTCTTACAATGAACATACCAGATGAAGACTTTACTATCCTAGTGTCTAACCCAACATCACACAAAATAACATTTCTAAAGAATACAACAGCAGGAAGAAGTTTCACTATACAATCGAGAAGAAAAAGAAAACCAATTTATGATATCTATAAATACAGAACGAAAGAAGAGATACAGGAAAGACTTAAGTTAACAGCTTTTAAAGTTTACTTGAATGCATTCGACATTAACCCAGAATTATCAGAAAACCAAAAAGTTCCGGTCGAAAATGTACTATACCGATATAGTGACGTATTTTCTTATGCGCTCACAGACATTGGATTTTTTTAGAGGTTACACACACAAAATAAGGATAGGTAAATCAACAACTTTTCACGATAGAAGCCCGCCAATACCAATAGCGATGCGACCGAAAGTTGAGCGTCAAATAAATCAATTTCTCCAAGCAAACATTATAAGGGAGATAGATGACAGTCCATTTTCTTCACTCTTTTTAATAGTAAAGAAAGCAAATTCACAAGATTTTAGTATAGTACTCAAACTTAAAAAAGCAACATCTATCTCAAATGCCTTATTGTGCCATTCCAATCGACCGAGGATGTTTTGCACAATCTTAGAGGCAAGACACTCATATCAACGATTGATATATCCTACTCATACTTCCAAATTGTTTTACATCCAAAAAATCAACGATACATGACATTTGAATTAAACCACCTAAGAAAGAGTTATACCATCCAAAGATGTGTCGTAGGTCATTCTGGATCAGCACAGGTGCTCTCTATAGCTACAATACTTATTTTAGAGGATTTACCGAGTCCCATTACGATTTTTGCAGATGATTTGGTCATCGGTTCTATAGACTTTGGACAACAACTAGCAAACTTTAAACTTCTACTCCAACACTTACATAAGCACGCGTTGAGAACATCACCCAAGAAGACGCACATCATGTGCAAACGACTTGATGTACTTGTTTTTTAGTGAGTGGAGAGGAAATATCTATTTCTCCAAGAATTGCAAAGAATGTAAGAGTATTTAAGAAGAAAACCACGAAGAGGCAATTAAAGAGCTTTGTCGGCCTATGCAGTTCCTTATGTTCACATATCAGACAATTCACATCAAAGGTAAAGCCCTTCTAACAACCATTGGCAAAAGGTACCCAATTCAAATGGACTACTGTTCTTGACGAACCTTTCGAAAAACTTAAACAAGATATAATTAATGCATGATCTCTTTCGCATTTTAATGAAAAATTAGAGATACGCGTCTACATAGACGAAAGTAGTATGCAAGTTGGTGGGATATTATCATGCTGTAACTCTAAAACCGGACAAGAAAAACTGATATCCTACTACTCTAGAAGGCTAACCAAAAGCGAACGAAACGCCTCGACATGGTCTAAAGAACTTTACCCGATTTTTTACGCACTGCGCAAGTTCAGATACTTCCTTTTGAACAAAAAGTTCACCCTTTTTACCGATGCAAAGTTCCTCCCTACACTTCACTCACAGCCCGATAAAGTGGGTAATCTACCAGATACCGGATATTTTTACCTGATTAAAACTTCGATATCCAGCATCGGCCAGGGGCATTTTTAAATTAACACATATAGTAACTAATTCCACAATAGCGGTGGAAAAATAATAAGCAAAGTTCACCATGAAATGAAGGGTGTGAGGCAAAAACTTGGTAACCCACAAATGTTTATTTTTTGTTATTCAGCACCCGATGGAAAGGAATCATACCGCTTCGTTTAATGTCCGACTTCAAATTGTGCTCCAGTGATGGCAGTAATATTTACTTATGTTAAGCCTCTTGTAACATTTTGGGATTCATAAGATGGTAACCAACAATTAAGATGGCGGGAAACGAGGAGCAGTATACCAGCTTGCCACTAAAAAGGAAAAGAATTTGTAAATTAAACATTTCTTATAGCGAGTTCAGTGAAAAGATTTATTCTTGAGTGACTTAGGTAGCGAATATTATGGTATAAATAATAAAACATGGTAACCCACACAGCAGCATGAAAAATAGAAATTCGTTATTTTGATTTGGTACAATTATTTTAATCCTTCATGTGTAGCTTTACGTGAAAAATCAGCTTTCAGCCAATGAAAATGACTTGTGCAGCAGTAAAAATCGAATTTCTTAAAAGTTTTACATTGTGGGTTACCATATTCTTGCCTCACACCCTTCAAATATTACAGCTGTTATGTACTACAGCAACCAATGAGCGTTTTCTTATCGCTGTACTAAATTTTCAAACTCTGGAACCGCACTTTGATGCAATCATCCAAAGCCTGTTAGATAATACAGTAAGTGACATTTTAATTAAACATGAATTAGCAAAAGCAATGATTCAAAATCATCCAAATCTTACATATTCACTAATTAACGAAGACTTAGGCCTATTCTATCAATGCTCTAAAACCTTTCTTCTATCCTTCGTTCCGAATTCTGCTAAACTGGATATAATAATACAGGTTGTTATTATGAATTGGCATGACAATCATGCGCTATACAAAATTGTTAATAACGGGTTTCTGATGGATTCTGCATACTTCCAAGTGAAAACCCTGGATCTAGTCGTAAACACGGAATACGGAATTTTGGAAATGGACATTGAACTATGTCACCAGCACTAAATGTTCCTCATTTGTAAAGTTCAAGCACAGATGCATTCACTAAAAACAGATTTTCTTTATAACTTAGTCTTTCAAAACGAAACTACTAACTGTCAAATGCCACCAACCCTATCAACTATTGAAAAATTTTATACTTCTACCACGGTAGGACTTCATATACCTACGAGGAACGAAGTCAAAATTATACGCGAAAGGAACTCAGTTACTTTGAAGAATAATACTAGCTCCTCTTTTACGTATTTCTTTCAATACGAAGAGTTCCAGACAATAATAATAGACATCTTAAATTTACCAACATGGCAAAGAGCAACTTTCACTACAGAAATACATACCTTACAGGATAATGTCGACTTTAATTTTACTTTTAACCTGCAATCCTTGCAGAAAGAGTTACATCTCTTCCAAACCTAGAAAAATACGAAGCCAATCAGATGCCCTGAAAGTATTTATTCTAAACTTTATTTTAACGAAAAATCAGAGCTCGCTTATATTTTTTGTACATCTCAATAAATTTGCGAAATGTGGGTTTTCGATGTACATATATTACAAACACTTTTGGACAGAGCTCTCAACTACATTAAAGATATGATAGCACTGTAGTCGAACCAAAAAAACCACCTTCAGTGTCTTAGTGAGCATGAGCCACCTGCTTTGGGCGACAAAGCTGGAGGGTGGCAAATTGAGGGTGTCGAAAACTATATATGTAAAAAAAACTATAAATGTACTGAGCTCCGAATTAAAAAAATGTCAGATTTAAAAAAGTTCGTTTTTTATTTAAATGACAGGCAATTGGAATTGTTATAATCTTTATTTCGCAAAATTTATAAAAATATGATACGTGGCGTGTGCATTGTTACGTTTTTTGAAATTCCTATACAATATTTTAAAATTAAAGAAAATTCCAATAAAAATGAAGGACGACATTTTCTACATATACCTCGAGCGCTGAAATACCTCACAATGACTGTCTACAATACTTACATAACAAATTATTTACCTCAATTTCTACTGCAGAAAGAATATATACTTAACCGCGTTGACGATAATGTAGAAAAAAATTGACAAATTTGAGTGGACATGCTCTAATGATTATGTATTTCAGAATTACAAACAAAGTAGTTTAGTGTCTATTCGACATTTTACTGCAACATAAGATAGTTTTCGAGTTTATATTTTCAACTTAAATTTTGTGATTTTGTCCCAGTTTTTCGATACACCGCACTGTTGAGCAACGGGGCTCAGGGTCCCCCTCTCGATACTTGAGGCTCAGGGCGGGGGACCTGCCCGTCCCCTTGCGCCCCTACTGCCCCCACGTACACCACCTGAGATTCCGGGACAAATTTTATATTATTTCTTATGGTATGAATAAAATTTATAGCAACATTCCCGAAAAAAAATGACCTTTTTGCTTCTCTTTTCAAAAAGTACTTGAGTTTAGAGACAAATATTTAAAACTTTACTTAAACTTCAAAAGTTTTACTTTGTTATTGCTTTGGTCTACAGAAATGGTAATTATACGATAAACGCTCCCCAAAATTGGAAGTCTGAACGCCCGAACATGGGGACCAGAAAAGTGGAAGCTTATAAAGTAAGTTGCATGAAGCATTGAATGAAAGGATTTTTCCGAGTGAATATGAATATGATTTATTTTTTCAGAAAAGGATTTGGGATATTCCGAAGTTACACTAAAGTGAAACTGTTAAAAAACTTTCGGCCATTTTTCTTTCTAAGCAGTTTAATTCTTGCTACAAATTTGGAATCCCTAAAACCTTTTTCTATTTGTAATCCCTCAAAATTTCTTTCTAAATAACGTAATTCACATTTTGTCGGAAGTCCACTCATTTGATACCCCCATAATAAACTACTAACAAACTTCATCTTTCAGGCCTCGAGGTTCTCTACCCCTTCTCCAGGAAAGAGGTTCACAATTTTTAGGAGCCGCACTGAGAAAAACGCTTACATTCCCAATAATGTAAATGTAACATTTGCAGTATTTCGTAGGTATGTTGCGTACATTAATATGTACGGAACATACGTAATACGTAAGTAACCCACGTTCAATGAAATTTGCGATTAGTGGTGAGTGCATTACAAGTAATGCCAAGTGGAAAAAGTCTTTATTACGTATGTTTCCTACGTTTTCCTGTTGTTTCTCCATGCCACAATTTTTGGCAGGACGGAATATCCTGCCGACATGTAAAATGAATAAAATGACGTCATATAGGAACACAGGCAAGCAGGATGGAACCTCCTGCCAAGAATGAAAGAAGGAGAAGTCAGTATATACATTACAGACGGTACTTTCCTATGTAATAGCAGGAGTCGCCTGCAGTAACACTATAATGATGTACACTGCTTGTATCAATGTTGGGAACGTTTGCATGCAAGTACAGCAGGAGACACAGTCTAGCAGGAGAAGGTTAAGTGCGTTGCGAAATGTTAAATGTGTTGCAAGTTGTTGCGGTGTATTACAAGTAGCTCGCGAGATGGCAGCACAGTTTTGTTTATAACCAAAAGCTAAAACTATAATTATTGTGCATGGGGAGATCTGTTTAAAAGCAAACGCAAAAGGCAACGCGATTAATATTATTAGCATATGTGATAATTTAAAGATTCCTTAATGCATTTATGTTACTGCTCATATCTAAAAGCCAAATGTGCGCAATCAATTATTGTAGAATAGTTTATAAGATAAGAAGTTAGATTATCGATGCAGATACTAACATTAATCGGATTTAACGTCTGGTTTATGAAAGAATAAAATACATAAATTTCGAATATTTGCTCTTTACTTCTCGGGGCATTATGCTCTAGAATGAAGTTATTAATTTCAACGTATGGAAAAGCATGCATGACCTTCCGATGCAGGTGCATCATCCATTCTTTCCGTCTGATAGTGATACATCTATACAGTCTGGAAGTAACTCGTGTACACGATGTACGGACCGTTCTGCCAGGCAGGGGGGAACCTACAACCACGACAGCTGGACGACCAGTACGTAAGGAGCAGCCCTCATTACGATCCTGGGTTTCCCTACAGGCAGGCAGGACGGTGGTTACGTACTGGCATGTCAGTGCAAATAACTTCATGACGTAATTAAAAATGATGTCATGAACTGGCGTCTGCAATTAGCATGCCAGGCAGGAGCAAACAGCAGTTAACAGTACACATGCTCTGTAATGCTGTTTGCTACGTCCATCATACTATTCTCGCCAACTCATTATTGCAGGAGGGAACCTACGGATTTAAGGAGGTTACGTCCTAGGAAAATTTTTCTCCGTGCGATATGGCAAATTACCATTTCTTTTGGCCAAAACAAGAACGTAGTACCGGTTTTGAAGTTTTAGTGAGTTCATTTTTTCCCTTCAGCCTAAGGACTATTTTCTTTAACGTAGAAAACTTTTTCTTAAAAAAAAAAGTTTTTAACACATTTTCTATTAACAATGGCCGCCCTCCTTTTCAACAGTTTAATATGTTTAAAAACTTTGCTATAAATTTCGAATCAAAATTTCTCTGAAAATAAACATTCAAATTTATATTCAGTAGAAAAAATCCTTTCATTTAATACCATACACAATCTACTTTATAATTTTTTTCTAGACTCCCAATTTTGGAGGGCTACTGTGCTAGTTTTGAAGTTCAAAAATATTTTCTTTCAACTCAACTGCTATTTTTAAAAATAAAAAGCAATATATTTGACCAATTTTTGATCAGAAATGACCGCCATTTTGATATAAATTCAGGTCTTCTTTTTTGAGAACGTCGCTCCAAATTTTATTTATACCATGAGGAATAATATAAAGTTGGAAACGAAAGATCAGGGAGTGTATGTTGGGACTCAGAAAATAAGTGTGAAAAAATATTCTTGTGACCAATTTTCGATCAATATTGACCGTCATTATGATCAAAAACCGGATTTCTTTTTTGGGAACATCGGTATAAAATTTATTTATACCCTAAAGAATGAAAACAACATTGGTTCCGACGAATCAGGGGGGGGGGGGGCACCTGGGGTCCCCCTCGTTCCCCGATTAAAACTCTAAGCACCGAATAAGAAATTATCCTCAAATCTGCACAGTTACTCACTACTGTTCCTTTCCTCATAAACATGGAAAAAGAGATAGAGCAATGTAATCATATAAGCAAATATATGCTCCTGGATTTTTTCTTTTCCTGGCATTTTCTCAGAATAAAATGAAAAAGGAAGAATTAAAATATGAACCGTTTGCTCCATGTTATTGATAGCAAATTAATGCTTCCTGTTTCTAGTATCGAAACGATAAAGAAGAAAGACAACGCAGTTATGTCTCCGCCTGAGGCTTGCGGCGGCAAAATACTGATTATTTTTGAAACTAGCGTTTACATGGGACAAATTGCATATGTTTTATTGGTAAATATTAAACTAAAATAATACTCTTGTTTTCTTAAAAATAATATGGTTCTTTCAAAGAAGAAAAGTAAAATGAGCATTTTTTAAACGCAGGTTAAATAAAACATAGTTTGAAACAAATGTTCAAAATATTTTAAACAAAATGTTTAAACCAACTGCCTCTGTTTAAAACACGTTTAAGACATTTGTTTAGAACATTTTGTTTTAAACATTCCAACTCTGTTTGGAACTACACATTTTATCAAAAGTTACTTCATGCAAAGTTAGTACTACATCACAAATATTCAGAACACATTAGATTTCTTCTGTAATCATCAATAAAGTATATCCATAGACACACACAAAACAGTTCATTACAGTGCATATATCATACGTTTCTGATTGAATCAGTATACCAAATTTCCTGAGCACATGATATTCTAGAGATATAAATTAATTACCTTCAATTCCAATATGTTCCCTATATCGTTAATTAGAGAGAATACAATTCTCATAATTCTAGGAACATAAGTAAGCACTAATTAATTAATTCATTCATTAAGTATTTAACGCGGAAAATAAGTATTAAATACTAAAATTGTCTGTCCGTAATTCATAAAGAAAAGACTTAATTTATTTCAATAACAAACTTTTACCAAAGATACTATAATAATTGGATAATTCATCTTTTTATAAAATATGATTCCATAGACAGTAGTAGTATAATAGGACAACTCACATTTTCATATTTCGCTATCTTAATAAATATATCATTTGAACCTGTTTTTAACTGTTAATATCTTCTTTAGTGTGTGCACTTTATTAACATCTTAGACGAACTAAGAAGCTTCTTAGAACGGGACTTAAGTTTTGGGTAATGTTGGTTCCAAACTACATCGTTCAATGAATCTGGCGAAATTTGATCCCATGCGTATTGGGAATGCTTCACGAGAGATTTATCGTGATCAGGTGATACTTACGCCCATTTGACTCTCATTCTTTCCCTCAGGTGCTCCTTAGACTGAATGGACTTTGTACGTATTTTTAGCTTTGTTACACATATTTTCAATAGGAGATTGAGGAGAAGGGACGTTTTCTGTAGGATTTATGTCAGGAGTTTCAGGATATTTTTGTAGAATTGCAAGTGAAGTAAAGGATATTCCTTAGTTGGCTTAGCTGTGAACCGATATTTCTTTAGTACTAGGTTTGCTTGGAAAAATCTAGTTGAATTTTGACATCAACACGATCTTCCTTTCCGAGGATAAATAAAAAAAAATATGTTTCTGCTTTGCCTTTCTTTAATGAAATTAAGTATAACATTAATAAAGACATTTTAAGTACGCACGCAGGGCAAGTGTATAAAAGATAGGACTCACCTTGTAATTTCTGCCCTCTGCAATGTCGAAAGTTTAAAACTCGACTGTTTTCATTCCTTCACGAGATCTTCAGGTGCAAAACAAATATTTGCTTTAATGTAGAAAGTGTGCTGATTATTAATTAAGAAATCTTCGTGCTAATTTGCATTTAAACATGTAAAATTGTAAGAAAGAACGTGAATGTGAATTAATATTTAAAGTAGTAACATACTGTCACCATCTACTCCCACAAACGCTGACATTTTGTATTCAACTTATTCTAATGTTGGCATTACGTCCATAAAACATCAACTAACTTCCATATTAAAATAAATCTTGGTTTTGCGCCAGAAGAAGGTCTTAGGCTAAGATGCGAAAATGTTTACCTTTTGAAAACTTTGAACACTGCAGATGCAGAAATGACTCTGAAGAGTCATACATATATACTTTCAAATTAAGTATGTAACTTACCATGAAAATGAGTTTTTTAGAACGTTACTGTTATATACTTTCAAGTAAGTGACGGTAATACTTTTATCAATAATACCTACATGGAGATGGCGTATTGTTGAGAATATACAATTAGGCCCTCTATAATTTTTACTGTGTTATCCTAAAGTAGGGCTACCCAACGGCTTTGTAGCATATTCCAAGATATAGTTACACAAAAAATAACAATTGATCAAGCGCAACGACAACTACTTTTGCGTCTTTCAGGTGCCTATAGAACTACTTCAACTGAGGCTCTCCAGGTCGCATTGGCTGTTCCCCCCCTCCATCTCCAAATTAAGAAATTAGGCGCTATGTATGGGCTAAAAAAGAAAGACCAAGATACATTAATTAAAATTCTACATAGACCTGCAGAAAACGTTTCTGCAATCAATTCAATCGTGGTCGAGGCATGGCAGAACCAATGGAATGCAACGATAAAGGAAGAAGATTATACTCTATTTTTCCGAGCATTGAGGAACGATTGGACATGCAGCTGGAAGTTACGATAGGTTTAATGCAATATCTAACTGGCCACAATCTCTTTCGACAGAAGCTGCACCAGATGAACATCGTCGACGACAATATGTGTCATGCTTGTGGGATGGTGGCTACGCCCGAGCATATCATTATGCGATGCCAAGAAACTGAGCATCTTGCTAGAGATGAGAGAGAACTCCTTAGGGAGACCCCCGTCACAGACGTTCTGAGAACTCCGGAATTGGTGGCGGCCCTCAGGGGACTAACAGATAGAATTTCCAACTACTATAAAAGAAAATTTATTAATGGCGTGAACCACCGCGTACAGGAGACAAGATAAGGGAAATCTTTATTTTAAAACTAAGCTGGTGGATGATTGTGTCCGTACAGCCGCGTCGTGACAACCGCGTCTATTAAGAAACATAACTTAAATGTGAAGTGAAATAAATTAAAAATGTGAACATAATTAGAATAACTGTGTCTGCTGGAACCCGGCAGAACTAGCGCCTTGAGGCGGAAACCGTCACAAGAGACGCTCTAAGTGTGTGAGTGTGTGAATGGAAGAGGTGCTGATGGATAATATAGCGAGTAAGGAAAGATAATAATTATGCAAAAACGCTGATCTTCTGGAACCCGGAAGCAAAGCGGCTAGATGAAACAAGTGGAATGAGTGAGAAGAGAGTGTGTGAGTTAAGTGAAATTTTGTGTAAAGTGTGGAATAATGGAAACGAGACTGCAGAAGGAGTAACCTGTGACAAGAAGAAGATGCAATTAGTACTAGGAATGGGATGGCGAAAAAACTTTGTGGATTTACCTACGCATAAACGCGCACCTAATCCTATGTTTGCTTTTTTATCTTGTTACAGGAATAAGAAGAAGAAGCCATACGAAGAAGCAGCTCAAGTTATGTGTTGCCCTGTTTTGTCTTTGTCCTGTCCTTGTCCCCTTGTTTGACTCCTTAAATGTTATGTACTTTGTTTCTTTGTTGTTTTTCTAAATAAATAGGTTATAAGTAGAAAGGTCCCCCCCCCCCAATACAAAAGGTCCATATATGATATTAAGGCCAGGAGAACATTCTGGATCCCTGGCAAAAGCCCGTCCCGCAAGCCCAGAAGTCTGAGACTGATGGAACACAGGAGCTTTCTGGAATGCCGGAACTCCGGCAATCCAAGAATCTCTAGGGACATGCCTGTCCCAAGGCGAGGAGAGCGAATATCTGCTCGTGATGCACGTCCCAGAAAGTGCACAATTTGTCTTGTGCAATGGATGCAAAGAGGCAGGGGTGGAATGCGGGTCCCCAAATAAATAAATAAATAAAAAATCTAAGATATATTTTAAGATGAATGTGAATAATTTTTCATTGTAGTGTAGGTAATGTTTTTGTATCTATTCTGTTTTACTTTCATTTCTTGCAGGGAACAATCATAAAGGACCAGCGTGCTTCAAGTGCTAGTAAAGAGCAACATGCCTGGTAACGAAGCACAATACTGTTTGAAGAAGTTTTGAATCCCCAACAAGTGTACAAAGACTTTGTCTCTGATGCATTGTTGTCCAAAGACAATTTAAAGTCGCAGTGTCTGAATTGTTTTCCTGTCTATCACTATGTATTGTGTGCTGCTATACGTATGATTTCCAAACTAAAAAATGCTATTATCATTCATATGCTTCAATTACAAATTGTGGATACCTATAATAAATTAAGAGTTTGCTAAAAATGTGTTAACTTCCTTAAATGTATAATTTGGCTACTAAGTGAAAATAACATTTTTTGTGTATCTTTGGATAGGCAATGGGTAGGCACATCGGTTCGAACCATCCTGAATGAGGATTTCCCTCAGTTTCACCTTGCGAATGCTGAGATGGTGCTTGGAATAAGGGCCTGACTGCTTTTCTTGTTCAGCTCTTTCTTACCTTATTCAGGCCTGAGCAAAAGATGTCCAAAGGTCACAAGTAATATTCAATTATTTCTTTTTGTAAATAACTTATTATGAATGAGGCTTAAGTCAATTATCTTTGCATATTCAGGTCATCTGATCATCAGATTAAGTCTTTACTTATGTGATTATACTCGTAACCATGCTTCATTTGCGAACCTACAATATCCAAAGGCTAACCTAGAATAAATAAATGCATAAGCAAATCATTATAAATATTAAACTTAAAAGGATCCACGTCTTCTTTCAAGGAAATGAAGAAAAACAGAAGAAATTTATAACAAGATTCTTAACATCGAAAGTCATATGTAGAGGTGGATCCATAGAAATTAATCCTTTGTTTCAAAGTTTCCTTCTAAGTACGTAAAAGGATCAGATTGTGATAAAAGCCAACATCGAGTGCCTACAACAACTGCTCAAAATAAACATGCGAACTTCATCATAATTGTCTTTTATCATTAATTCCTCCCGTTCTTGGCAAAATCGTTGTATGAAATATTTGACACTTTTTTCTACGGATTCCACTCTTCAGCTGTACCTTCTAAGTTACGATTCTTGTTTATATCTTTTCCCATCGGTGGCCCAACCCTTACCTATGGCTGGCTTTCGGGGTTCACTAGTTTTGAGGAGCTACGACCCGTTTGTCTTAATCAGAATCTCTTTGCAAGACTGCACCGCCATGGTGTCGATCTGCACCCTCCAACAGAGAGCTGCGCCTGCAAGGGGGAGGTTTGCCCTATTTATTGTAACCTCCGCTTAGCCAAACACCTTCATACAACATTTCGTTCCTCTAGCTTCAATGGTTTGGAAATTAAGTTTTGGTCGGCCATTTTGGATCCAAGTTGACGACTTTTTGAACATTTTCTTATATTTTCGTCACCTACTTGTGATGTTCATATAAAGTTCCATTTACCTCGCTCAAACGGTATGGAAAATGGGTTTTGGGCGGCCACTTTGAATCCAAGCTGGCGACGTTTCCAAAATGTAATATTTTCCTAAACTACTCGTCTCTATGCCAAATTTCGTATCTCTAGCTCAAAAGATTTGGAAAATGAATTTTAGGTCCGCTTTTTTGGATCCAAGATGTCGTCTTTGGATACATTCTGTAATATTTTAGTAACCTAATAGTGATAGTGTACATTCATACAAAAGTCCATTTCAGTAATCCCAGCGGTTTAACCTGTGTATTGTATACAATAGGTTCGTCGGCCATTTTGGATCTAAGATGGCGACTTTTTCAACATTTTGTAATATTTTCATAGTCTACCTTCATACAAAAATTCGTGTCTCTAGCTCAAATTGTGTGGAAAATGCATTTTAGAGGATCCGCCATTTAAGATTCAAGATTGCAACTTTTTCAACATTTTGTAATATTTTCGTAACCTAATAGAGATGTTAGTTCACACAAAATTTCGTTTCAGTAGCCCCCAGCCGTTTAAGCACACAACAATGCCCTAATAGCATGTTTTCTTGAATCAAGGTTGAAAGTCCCTTGATTTTGACTTGCTAACCTTGACATGAATTGTCAAGTATATTTCAAGTTTGATCCAAGCTTGATTTTATCTTGCTGAAATAGTCTTGATCCAGCAACCTTAATTCAAGCTTGAATTTGTATTGCCTAATATATGCTTGAAATATCAAGCTTGAATCATGCTGGATTAAAGAAAATTAAAGCTCCAAAACATTGCCGCTGGAAGGCGCTACAGGAGCATTACTTGTCATGTGATAATAAAAAATGAAATTTTAAGTTGACCGTGTGTGAAGTATCAAAACAAGAATATTCATGTTTCAATTTCCGCACTTCGGATACTTCATTAATTGTATGATAACACCACGAAGAGAATAGTTAATGTTTATTGAAACCTGCAGTGATAAAGAAACTAAACGAATGGCCGTGTGGCTCGTAAATCAACAAGAGGGTTTCTAAAGGATACTTGGATAATGCCATTTTTAAATATGTTTCGAATAATGGTAAGTAACAGTCAATGTTTGAATGTTTAAAATATAAATTGCAAGTACAGAAAGCTTACAAACTGCATGGTACTAATTTATTGCACAAATGGATCTTGGTAGCTAATGGGCAGTGTTCGATTTGTACAATTTCCAGAGAGGGAAAAATTAGTGAAATATGTATTATACGGTTTTATGTGATCATCCTTATCCCATGCTAGAAGTATATCTAAACAGAGCCAGGGAAGATTGTAGCAGAAAGCAGAAAATTCCAACCATTCTCCGCTACAAATCGAACACTGGTAATGGGTGACCGTACCAGTGGTTGACTAACAAAGGAAAATTTCAAGTGCAAACAAGAACTGACGGTCATAATAATAGGTATTACTTGAACTTACGTCGGGGGTGATTTTTTTCGAACGACATAAGTCACAGGTTCGTGAATCGGAATCACGGTAATGTTACGTCAAGTGTAATGTTTATTTAAATTTCACAATTCTTGTTACAAAAACACGGACATATGTCAAGGGAGCGATAGCGAACGAAGACAGGTTAGAAAAAGCCAGGTTAGATACTTTTTTCACTATACCCGATGCATATGGCCTTTAAAAAACACCTTCTGTGACTGCTCCATTTATAGTTTCAAATGGAACGCTCAACGTGTAGTAAAGAGACTCCTAGGAAAATTGTTATTTTTCTACGCAAAAAGCCTAATACAGTGCCGAATAAGTAAAAAGAAATGCAGCTCGCATTTATTTCATTTGACAAGACAGTAGACAATAGGTTGCTGAAGGTTGAACCAGTAGTTGACGATTTGTGGAAGCTGTGAACTACGATTGTGCCAGTATATGTCCTTCATTCAATTTAGCGTAGATTGTTTTTTGAACAACGAAGGAATGTACATTTGTAGATATGCGTGGATATCTTGTATTAGTTTTAACTCTGTGCTCTAATGCGGTCCGCTGTCTTCTAGATCCACTTTGCAAAAGAATAACCTAACCTAGATTTAAAAAATCACTGTATAAGTAGTCTCTTCTCTGGTAATTCGTGAGTATGCCTAAATTTCTTGCCAAGAAATCAATGTCGGTTGTGATAACATAAAATTAATTTCATGGCGGTAACAGCACTATGGCCTACAACGTTCCGAGTATTGTGAAATTGACTGACCACATCTAAAGCCATGGGCATCGGTACTACTTTAAATGTTGGGACCCAGATACGAGAGTTTCACTTTTAGAATAACGAAGAGCAAAAACGGGTTAGTTAAGGCTAGGACTATGTATGCTCTTCGTTTGTCTCAAACACGCACAATAGCTTCGAGAGAGCGATAACGCGTTAGTGAAGGTGGACTTTATTTATTCCATGCAAAATAATGTAAAATTTTACAGGAGAAGTTTATTACTTCCAACGTTTGTAGAATTGTCGAAATTCAAAATAAAGTTTAGTTTTAATTTTATTTATTAATGGCCTTCAGGCATTTAAGGATCAGGCCGGTATAGGGGTGGGGAAAGGAATCGGGCAAGTTGTCAGCCAGGACCTATATCGAAGGAAAACTAGTGTGACTGAGGAGAACTGGAAAACCTCGATCAGGATAGGCTGCCGCTGGGATCAAATCCACGACCTCCCGAATGCTACGCCAACGCTCTACCACTGAGATGCGGTGGCTCGGATAAAACAGTTCCGTATCGTGAAAATCTGAAATAAAAGTGAAAGAGCGACATGTACAGCTTCGTGCGAGCTGGGGCCAAGTATATGCAGTGTCTTTAAAAAGCATGTATAATGAAAGAAAAAATAGCAAACCTAACTTCAACTACCCATCTTCGCACGCTCGAGATGCAGTCCGTGCTTCTTTTTTTTTTTTATTTTTTTAGCAACGTACGTGTCATTTGTAACGAAGTGTTGACATAAGTGTTAGTTCTCATGACGCCAAGTTAGTTATGTGCAAGGGCGCCGATCCCGGGGGGGCTTTGGGGGCCCTGGCCCCCCTAATAGGGGGGCTCATATGATAAGGTGAAGTCGGTTCTCCTATTTCTACAGTACATGGTCATTCGTTTTCCCCTTCTACTAAGCTTATCTCCCTTTGGAAATTCTATTTCATTGATAAATTCCTCCCTGAAACTTGTGTACTTATATAAATTACATCACGTATAATATCCCCTCGACTGGCTAAAGGAGTTAATTCGTGCATTGCTTGTGTTGTTTCTGAAGTTTCGAGCATAACATCGATAAAGACTATTTAGTAAAAAAAAAAAAGAAAAGAAAGAATGAAAGAAAAAATAATAACGCAATTTATGTCGTTTATCCCTCGGAACGCCAAGATCGGGAAGATCGGGTCAAAAATGACCCATACAGTCAAAATATTATTTTTGTCCATTAGTCATTAATTGGAAGAGTGAAATTCTGTGTACTCCGCGTACTGCCAGCAATGTAATCGCTTCATTTGCAAGAATCAGAATACAACAGATGCGGTGTACTTTATATGTGAGAGTAAAAGAGGAAGGTAGTTTGATCCTGATAGTTTTATATGTCGTACTTTATATATGTAAATAAGTAAGAGACTCATGGTATCTTTATTTTTGTGCAGTCATGAAAATGGTTGCAAGGTTAATATGATGTATTAGTTTCTTTTTTGTTTCATTATTTTGTAGTATCTACTTGAAAAAATAAATACAATAAATAAATTCAATACAATGCAATAAATACTATACAATGAATACACCCATACTCTAAAATACCTTGATTTCGAACAAGTACTTTATTTCATACGAGAAATATACATGCTTCGAAAATGAATCATCTTGACGTTCCCTGAGATGAAATTATCTTGGCGTCCCGAGGGTTAAGGATCATTCATCGTGATTTTGTGATATACAAACATTAGGAAAAAAATATATATACCAGAAAAATAAGCGACAAGAACTCACACAAAAGTAGGAGTAGACTTGCACTTGCAAATATATCCTTCAAACTGCTGTTTGGATGCAATTATTGTTTGTCGTTAATACCTTAATTTTCAGTTTCTGATACAACTTATCTATAGGGAAACTATAAACAGCGAAAAAAAGTATTTGAACAAGTTCGACAAAGAGGAAATCAGACTATCACACGTAAAACATGGATCATTTCGAAATCTTTTGCCCTTTTATGATAATTTGGATACCTTAGATAGAATACTTAAGAAATAACTAACTATCACTCGATACACCTGGAAGGTAACAGGCAACGAAAGAGTGACGACTACGTATATACATTCATCGCGAAAATGTATTTGGACAACCCAATACTACTCTCGAAATAAATGTTCTAGGTTAGGTATCCTTTTGTGTACAAGAGCAGTCTACTTAGTGTATTGAAGCAATCCACACGGTGTCAGGCAAGCCAAGCTTGTTGGAAAGTCATGCTTTACCGTTGGATACATGATAAAGCAACGTAAGCAGAGCAATTATTGCGGAATAGAATCAGTTCTGGCCAACCAAGAAAACTAACTACCCAGAATGAAACTTACATTCTTCATTCTGTGAACAATACTCAAAGAATTAGTGCTAAAGATCTGGCTACTTCACTCGTCTAGAATATGTAAGTTAATGTTAGTAGTTCATTGAACCCAAAATTCTTTGAAATAATTGGGATTTAGAAGATGTGTATCCAGGGTATGAATACTGGCCACTCTATTAGTAAGTACACAACCCCAAATATTAACAGTCCCTCCAACATTTTTATCAGTTAAAACAATGTTCTGCTTTCTGAAAGCTCCATTCATCTTTCGCCACACGTCCTGACATCCATCACTACAATACAAGTTTATCTTAGTCTCATCCTAGAAAAACAATAAACTTTTTCCAAAATTCCAGGCATTCATATTTATATTTCTTGGAAAATTAGAACTTCTTCTTTCTGCTTTCTTCTGATATGTATGTTTTGTTTCTGATTACACATCTTCTAAATCCCAATTTTTTTGTTCACATCTACACATCTGTTACATTAACTTGCATATCCTAGGCAAGTCAAGTAGCCAAATCTTTATCACTAATTCTTTGAGTTTTGTTTACAGAATGAAGAATGTAGGTTTCATTCCGGGTAGTTAGTTTCCTTAGTTGACCAGAACGAATCCTTAATAATTATTCTGTTTTATGTTTCTTTATGATGTATCCAACGCTAAAGCATGGCTTTCCAACAAGCTTGGCTACCAGGTGTTAAGTTTTGCCGGTTTTTTTTGGTAAAGAAAACATAATTTTCAAGGGAAAATAATTTTGTTTTATTCAAAGTATTGGCCATCGGCTTCTACACATTTCACCCATCTTTCAGGTAATTGATGCATACCATGTCAGAAAAACTGCTTGTCTTTTGCGGCAAACCATTCGTCGAGCCATTTTCCAACGTCTTCGAAATTGCTGAAGTGCTGCTCTGCGAGCGCGTGCCCCATTGATGCGAAGAGGTGATAGTCAGATGGCGCCAGGTCTGGAGAGTACGGCGGGTGCGGAAGGATGTCCCATCCAAGCGATTTCAAGGTGTCTTTCACTGGTTTTGCTGTGTGAGACGGCGCATTGTCGTGTAACACAATCACTTTGCCATGTCTTCGGGCCATTCCGGTCGTCTTTCGATCAATGCGTGATTTAAATTAATCATTTGTTGGCGATAGCATTGTGCATTAACAGTTTCACCGGGCTTCAAGAGTTCATAATACACAATACCGCTCTGGTCCCACCAGACACAAAGCTTGGTCTTCTTGCCGAAACGATTTGGCCTTGGTGTTGAAGGACCGGCTTCTCCAGGTGAAAGCCACGATTTTTTCCGCTTCGGGTTGTCCAAATAAATCCATTTTTCTTCACCCGTCACAATTCGATACAAAAATGATTTTCTTTCGTAGCGTTGAAGCAGCATTTCACAAGTGACTTTGCGATTTTCCATTTGACGTTCATTCAAATCGTGTGGGACCCATTTACCCAGTTTATTGATCTTCCCCATTGCTCGTAAACGTCTGCTGATTGTTTCTTGTGAAACATTTAATGCTTTTGCCAATTGCTGTTGAGTTTGAGTTGGGTCATCCTCCAATAACACCTGCAATTGCTCGTTTTCGCACTTTTGTGGTCTACCAGAGCGTGCACTGTGTTTCACATTGAAATCACCACTTTTAAATTGTCGAAACCATGTCTCACATGTTCTAATCGATGGAGCGTGTTCACTATATGTTTCTACCAGCACACGATGACTTTCAACAGCCTTTTTCTTTTGATTAAATAAGAAAAGCAATGCGTGCCGCAAATATTCTTTTTCAGGCACAAACTTCGACATGATCACTGAACGATAAAACAAAGACGCTAGTGTTTGGCGGACTCAACTTGTGTTTGTTTGTAGTTTAATGTCAGACGAACAAAATGACGTATGTGTCAAATGAATACGCTGCGTACTTTTCGCTGGCGCCATCTCTTAGTTAAACCGGAAACTACTTATGCATACACCTGGTAAGTCTCAGTACCTTTTACCTTCCGCATGTAATTTGAAATTAAAGTGAATAGTTCCAATTATGTTCAAATCAATTTGTTCCCCATGCTGCTTCTTTATGCCTGACACGGTGTGGATTGCTTCAATACACCACGCAGAGTGCTCTTGTACACAAAAGAATTCCTAGAACATTTATTTCGAGATTAGTATGGGGTTGTCCAAATACATTTTTTGCCATGAATTTACGTAGTTATCACTCTTTCGTTGCCTGTTACCTTGCAGGTGTATCGAATACTAGTTATTTCTATACCATTCTATCTAAGTATCCAAATTATCATAAACAGGCAAGAAATTTCGAAATGGATCACGTTTTGCGTGTGATAAGTCTGGTTTTCCTCTTTGTTCAACTTGTACAAATATTTTTTCTCATTGTAGGCGAGACAGATGTTTCTTGAACCATGCCTGTAGAGATCGAGAACCGAGAATTTAAAAAAAAAAATGTCAAATAAAGCAGTAGCACGGCGGAAGGGTGAGCCGGACAGAAAGAGAACCACATTTGGGAAAGCTGGATAACTCCTCTGCATATACTATCAGCAGTTTCTGTTATTTCCTAAGTTTATTTTCTAGTAACAGCAGAAACTTTGTTCTTATTAGTTATTAGCTTTATTGATTTTTTTAACGTTGTATAAACATTGTTAAATTCTGTAATAACTGGGTCTGGGGAAGCCTTGATAATGACTATATGTATACTACTATATGTGTTTTTTATGAATATACAAAATTTGGCAAAATCTGAATTGGATTTGTATCATATGTGCCTTCTTAGACCCTCACCTGGAAACAAAAAAAAAAAAAAAAAAAAAAAAAAAATCTGAATGGGCCCCCCCAAACTTACAGAGAAATCGGCGTCCTTGGTTATGTGTTGATCTACTCAAGCGAACGTTTAAGTAAATATTAATAGTAACAGCTTGCCGGCCGAGCGGTCTGCGGCGATAGGCCATCGGCTCCAAGGTCCCGGCATGGGTGGGAATTTTAACAGCTAAAGGTGAATCGTGACGGGCCGAAGTCCAAAGTTACTAGATTGGCTTATATAAAAATAAAGTTTTAAAGTAACAGTTTCCCGCAACACTTTCGAATTTCTGGTTTTCACTAAGTGTTTATAGAAGTGTCTGTAATAATTATTTGGACGTAAATAATTGGTACAGAGTGTGGTTCGATAGTTGGCGGAAGCTGCGGGTCATAAACTTTATCAGTTAAGGTTAGGTTAGTTTTGTCCGTTTGTGCTGGTCCCCAACTGAAGTTAACCCTAACGATGTTCAGTTTTAGGGCTGGCCCGGCTCTTGGATGCTCTTTGGATACTTCCCAGTGCGGAAAGTCATCATGTTCAGTATTATTTAGGATCTGGTATTCATTATTAAAGATGGCTTAAACTAACCAGTAGAAGCTCTGCTAATCTAATTGAACCTAAGCTAACCATCACTATATTAAACGATTCGGGGTAGTATCTTGCAGCTCGTCTCTTAAACAAAATCCATCAATTAAAAATGTTAATTTTAAACAAATTAAGGTAATCACGTTCTGTTACCAAGTTCACGTGACCTTAACCGACGTTATCTCTGCTAACCTATCGTGAATAATCTGGAAACAAAAGCTGAAAAAGGAAAATGTTAAGTTCTGTAAATGCCAGTTAGTAATAGCATAAATCTTCCCAGAAATTTCGGGTCGGGGAGCTATAGTGAAACTTGGGGGCGGGAATAAGGTAATTTGTATAGCAATTTATTATGGTATTTTAATATATATATATATATATATATATATATATATATATATATATATATACACATACACACACACACACCTACACACACAGAAATCAGGGAGGATTGCTTGAAAGAAAGGGGTATAAAGTAAAAATTGGGAGGGTGTAAGTGGAGTTTTACACGGTATTTATCGATTTTTTATCATAAAATTTTTGAAGTTGGGTGATGTTGTCGAGAATTTGGGGGCAACCCCCCCCCCCCAGCAGAGTGTGTTTGGTTGAATCAATGATGCCTATATATAGTATATATTAACAGAAGAGAGTCGGCCTGAATTTACCGGAAACATAAATAGAAAATAAAAATTACGTGGCGATCGCTATGGTATAGTATGTATAACACAGTTTGAAGACTCTGGTTTAGATAGAGAGGTCCTGTTATGAACTTATTTATTACATACTTATGGGGCTATTCCCTTATAATCATTGCAAGATCGTTGTACTTTTACCGTTTCTTAATTGATATAATGTAACTTAACCTCAGCTCACCTAACGTAAATACCGCAATTTGAAGAAAAAATTTAAAAAAAATATATATGTATAAAAATTATGAATATTTTATTTTCAATCTTTAGAGCTGTACGTTAAGTGTTGACCAATTATCCAGAATATTCGCTTTCCGATCAATATTCTTACAACGAAACCAGTGGAATATATAGCAAATTAAAACATGAAGCATGCGGTATAGAATAGATTTTATTTTGTATAACTATCTTTGACAGAATTGGAGCTATTAAAGAAAACACAAAAACTTGTTTTGTGAAAATTCCAGCTGGAT
>JAGDQP010013309.1:0-10993 GCA_022664845.1 Lepisma saccharinum | reverse complement strand
AAACAGAAACCAAAAGTTGTGAAAGAAACCGAAACCAAATTACAACTGAAACCGAAACCAAATTCTGGAAAAGAATCCGAAACCAAGTCAGCTAAAAGAAATCGAACTATTTTAGTTTCTGTGTCCCGAAACCGAATGAGAAACCAAACACTAGTCCAGAAACAGAAACCAAAAGCTGTGAAAAAAACGAAACCAAATTACATCTGAAACCGAAACCAAATTCTGGAAAAGAATCCGAAACCAAGTCAGCTAAAGGAAACCGAACTTTTTTAGTTTCTGTGTCCCGAACCCGAATGAGAAACCAAACACTATTCCAGAAGCTGAAACCAAAAGTTGTGAAAGAAACCGAAACCAAATTCTGGAAAAGAATGCGAAACCAAGTCAGCTAAAAGAAACCGAACTATTTTAGTTTCTGTGTCCCGAAGCCGAATGAGAAACCAAACACTATTCCAGAAGCTGAAACCAAAAGTTAAAAAGGAAACCAAATTAAAGACCAAAAGATTGCAGAAACGGAAATAAAAAATTGTGAAAGAAACTGAAAGCAAATTACAACGGAAACTGAAACCAAAATGCAGCTAAACAGTTTCTGTTTCTCGAAAGAAAAAGAAAAGAAAAGAAAGAGAATCCAAAAGCTGTGAATGAAACAGAAACCTAATTACAACTGAAACCCAAACCATTTTCTACCAGTAGAAAGCGAAAACGCAATAATTGGTGAGGGTGACGAACAAATTATACTATGAGGTTAAGTGAAACTGGGGTCCAAATTCAAACGTGAGGATGTAGCAAGTGTGTGAAGCCCACATAGCAGAATACATCCCTGGGACGTCCCATTTAGATCCCATTAACGTCAGATTTCTCAAACTCCCATAGCGATGTCCTAAGGACGTCCGTGGGATAACTCTGTGGGCAATACAAACGTTCGTCCCGTATGGAGGTCCCCTGGATGTCCCCCGGAAAGCCGTGCGGGATTACCTACCTGGAATTTCTATAAATTAAATCGACCTTACTATTACTATTATTTAATTAATTATAACTATACGAAGGATATGCCTTCGTATAGTTATACGAAGAATTAATTATAACTATACGTCCCATGGATGTAAACGGGACTTAAATAGGACGTCCTACGGACGTCCCGATATCCTGCCAGGAGATCCGTCAGATATTCCTGGGACGACATTTTGCTATGTGGGAAGCATAAATAGTATTTTGTTTTATTATTTGTTATTTTTAATCGCATAGGAATCAAACGGCACTTCGTGTTATTCCTATGAGACAAAAAATATTTTTTAATAATTTCTTTGTGTTTTAGATCTTGAACCTTAGTTCTAACTTACCGCACCTCAGTCCGGAACACCAAATCTGAGAAAGTAATAGCCGGCATCTTCAAATAACGAACTTTCAAGAATTTATTATCACTTAATCATGTTTTTAAGTAAGGTAAAGATAAAGCTATCCCCTGTGCGATACGCACGCGCTGTGAACGGCGCATGGGAGATGTGGAGGTAGTGCTCCACATTTTCTTGACCTACGGAACGAAGTGAGGTGGGGTGGTCAGTTCCACGCTCGACCGCCTTTACCTTCCCGAGGTGCCCAGGAGTACCAAGGACACTCCGGTACTCAATTTGATAGGAGGCTGAGTGCACCTCAGAGCGCCAGGCATGGGAACACTGCGAGAAAAGTCTCCAGTATCCTGGCCGATTCGTAGTCAGACGCGCTACCGCCTGAGCCACGGCGACTCATATGTTTTTAAGTAAAAAATATAATTTCCACTAAATGATTTTTGTAAAGAAATAGTATGGAGTTACCGGTTTGGTGCTAAATTGAACATAACTAATCGTGATTTTATCAATAGCATTCGTTACATTTAAATGACATTTTTGCTTCCTCTCGCTAATTTAAAACTTCCAGGAACTTATGGAAAACTCTGGAACAAATTAGCTACCAGGCTGAACCCTGAAAAAAGGATAATGTCTTAAAAACCGTAAATGTCCCGGGCAATCCAGGACGTCTGATCTGATCCTTAGTCATTCTACATGATTGTAAATCAATTATTCTTTGCAAACTAGTTCCTTCTCCAACGCATGTTCCCCAGTTGCACGGAAAATTCAGTACAAGATCACGCCCACATGTAGAGTTGGCAGAAAACTTTTTCAATTTCTTGTGTTACTTGCAT
Organism: Lepisma saccharinum; assembly: GCA_022664845.1. Lineage (NCBI taxonomy): Eukaryota > Metazoa > Arthropoda > Insecta > Zygentoma > Lepismatidae > Lepisma > Lepisma saccharinum. The sequence continues at coordinate 8,817 of JAGDQP010013309.1, read as the reverse complement.
CTTCATGTTTCTCATTTGTTTGGTAATTATTTTATAACATTTATTTATGCTGTTTAGGCATCTATTGCTCAGGACGGGATAGGTGGGGGAAAGAAGTCGGGACGAAGTCGGCCAGAGCCTAAAGGTGTTTAGATTTTCCTGATATAACTGTTGAGAAAAAAACTTTGGAAAATCCTGTTAGGATGGTCGGCCACTGATATCGATGGTGGGATCTTCCGGATGCAAAGCCAACACTCTACCAACTGAGCTACGCCGCTATATGTTCGTAACTTTGAAAAGACACGACTGTTATGTGTTTGTTATAAATTTATGTATATACTACAAGCTCCTTTGTCCGTAGCTCGGGTTTATCCAGAAAGTATGTTTCACAAAATAATAATAAAAGAAAGAAGCCATAGTGGGCTGAAAAACCACAACGGTAGGACTATATAGTGCATAATATACGACTTCCCGCAATTCAAACTTCTTATTAACATTTATTTCCTGTGTAATTATTCTATGAAGAACTAATGTACAGTGTAATAATGCAATTAATACGACGCGACATATTGTTTATATTGAAAACAAACTTTATTTTTGGCAGGTCAAATTTTGTTTTTTGTAAAGTAAATATTTGTTTTTCAGTGGATTTCTGTATTCGAAGCACTTGCAACATGAAAACAATTATAATCGTAAATCTGATTTATCCAGTACGGGTCCGCTGTGTCAACGAGGAGTGTATACGAGAGACCTTTCGGGTAAGGTAATTATTAAAACAATTAGGTTGAATTCAATTTTTTCCATCTTCTCAAGAACCGTAGGCAAATGACAATTTTTATGGCATAAATTATACGATTTTCCCAAGGTCATACCCGTGGACCCGTCATATCTTCCCTATTGACTGGGAAGGGCGTAAGCCATATTGCTATTACCGCCCATACAATTCATTTTATCTTATCTTATCTTCCCTATTGACGGGGTCGAGGAAAATGTTTACAATCTGATTTTAGAAGCTTTGGAAAACAATTAATAAGAAACAGTACAATCACAAAGTAAATACGTACCGTATCTATGTAACTACTTCGAGGTGCAGTTTAGTTTAGCTAAATCGGTACCGGTAGTAATTTTTAACTTCGGAAGAAATTCAGAATGGCCCTAAAAGTCCATTTTAAAGCGCAAATAGTATTTTTTCTGTGAAAGTACCTCCTATGTACTGGTATCCTCGGCACAGAGACTGTCCCGATTTTCGTGAACGGAACGGTGGCAACCCTGTCCCCGACATTTGCTGGCGCCGTCACTAGGTTATTGTTCAGTCCCTAACACATACGTAACGATTGAAGGTAATGCTGATCCGAAATAGCAAATTTGGGATGTGCCAAATTGGGCCCTCTATTAGCTAGCGCCGTTACTAACATATCGTTCGTTCACTCACAAATAAAAGTAAGTCCTCCCTAACGATTGGAGGCAACAATCCGAAATCGAATAGGTTGTACGCTGTGTTTTAAGTGAGCCCGCTGACATTTGCTGGCGCCGTCACCAGGTTATCGTTCACTCCCTAACAAAAATACTCTCCATTCCTCCCTAAGGTGTGGAGACAACGACGATCCGAAATTTAATAAGAGGGGGCTGTGTGAAGTTTACCCCGACATTTGCTGACTCCGTAACCAGGTTATCGTGCACTCCCTAACGAAAATAATACACTTCCTATTCTTCCCTAACGATTATGTTACATGTTAATTGGTTGGGGATGGGAGGGTAACTTCACAAATGTATGATATTCTTACAAGACTTTAAGCCTGTTTTATTTATAAATGCATATTCCAAAATCGTTGAATGGGTGCGCAAGGGATTTATTATAGGAAGTAGGGGATACTTGAAAATTTTCTGAAGTATAGTTAGGTCGAAATGGGCATGAATTCAAAGACTTTCTGTGTGAGTAAACATGACATACGTAATCACCGGCATCCAACCGTGCAATAATATTCCATCTCTTTGATAGTTTTTTTTTAGGTTGTGTCTAGAGCAACGACGGAACATATTCCACTCTCGCGTAGCTTGAACTAGAAGTAACAGCGACAAGCACTCAGCCCGGCGGCTGCAGTTTGATCTGGTGGATAAGGCGTCAGGAAACTGATCCAAAGGTCCCAGTTTCTAACCCTGGCGTCGACCTTTTGTATATTTTTTTTGAAAGAAAATTAAAGTTTTTTCGTTTTCTATGTAAATACACAAAGGAAATTTAATAAAAGTTGTGATGTGTGCAAGGGGAGAGGGTGCGTACGAAGGGAGCTAGGCGGCGTTAGCCGCGGGGTGGGGGGCGCAGACCCCTGTTAGCGGTGGACATACGCAAAAGTACTGTTTACTCAAAAATTCTGTTTACGCAAAGTTTTGTGTCGTCCCGTCCCATCGTTGCTCTTGCAAATTAACCTTCGAGGTTAATAGCTTAAAGCAACGACGGGAAACCGTCGTTGCTCTAGGTGCGTCCTTTTTTTTAATCGTACGCCATATGGAATCTGCTTAAGATATCAACTTGGCGATAGCGAATTAATGTTTCCTGGTGCAAAGTCGTCTTATTTATGATCATTTTGACCCATCTTTACACAGAGAATTCCTGAGAATCCCATGCTTCCTTTGGGAAATCTCTTGCGCACCTATTGCACAATTTTGAAATAAGCATTGCTGAATTGTGCAGACTTAATCTTTTATGGCACCATGCCACATCAACAATGCTGTTTGTGGTGTTAGAAGTATGAAGCTCTAAAAGTTAATTCTTCCACACTTTGGACAACCTGTAGCTCTGGAACGAGGCTTAATTTTCTTCTGGTTGACCTAGACGCTATTTATATTTTCTGGTGTAGTATCATCCCTTTAGTTTGCCGGTGCATTACGTTACCACCCTATATGTATATGGGGGTACATGTGTGTAGGTGTTTCCCTGATATTTTTCCCGGCAGACCAGGCAAATGCCGGGATGGTACCTATTAACTAGGTCCTGGCTAACTACCTTCCAACATCCTCTCCCCCCCCCTATCCCACCTTGAAATGCCAGAAGGTCATAAATAAATTCGAATTCAGTTATGTGTGTGTGCTCCTCTGTGCGTGCATGTGTGTGTGTAGGAGCTCATTTCATGCAAAGTGACAATAAACAAAAAAAAAAAAACAATGGCCGACTATCCTCATCAAGCTTTTTCTACGTTTTTTCTTCAGTCACACTAGGCAAATGCCGAGATGGTACCCTCAACTTCGACCCTGGGTTACTGCTTCTTGTATGGTTTCCCTAACCTATCCCGGCCTGAGTCATACATGCGTAAAGGCCATTAATAAACAATAACATTTCTTATGTGGGTTGCCGGCTAGAAGACATTTCAATAGTCTCACGAGGAAAATGGTTGAGTAGAAACTACATTAAGGTAATAAATAGATTAAAACTTAACAGCTTACAATTAAATCATACACCATATTCAAAACGAAAATTTATTTGAAATTAAATCATTGACTTGTTATATTGCATTAGCACTGTACCTGTAGGAGTGTGATTGACTGTGTGATTGACGTTTTTGATAAACTTAGTAATCTTCTACTCACCGCTATATGTTTTCCACAGCTATTAATACAGCACTTCGATTTCTTCGTGGCTTCATTGTAATGATAATATTTGCGAACAAATTCATTTGCTGGTCTTCCTCGGCGATCATCATACTTCGTCTTGATTGTAAGCTGTGCTTCTGCACACAGACGTACACATGTGAAGAGTCCATTGAACGAAGAACCCAGCCAGGTAATGACAGCGCATTCAGAATACCAGTTACTGTCTTTGATAAAAGCAAAAGGGGAGGTGAATCACTCACAGTCAATGATACAAGAATTTGCCAAACGTTGTAAAGACACACCGTTTTACCTTTTTCTATCCCTGAGCAAGCCGTGATAACGATCACAGAAAATCTGAAAAGCTAACAAATAGGTCCTCCTAACCTAACCGATATGGTAAATCACACGGATGTGTGCTTGCTTCCTCGCTTTTACATTTTTATTCAATCAGAAGTATGTAGCACAGGGATTCCGCCAGGATTTTCAGTTCGGAATGGTGTAAAAACAAATTTGGGGGGAGGAAGTGGAGATTTACACGGTTTCTATCGATGTTTAACTACAAACGTCTTAAAGATGGGGGGGGGGGAGGTTATTACTGTATAATTTAAAGTTATTTATTTTTAATGAGTAAAATAATATAAAACTTATGTTAGTTTGGTATATTTTTATTAATTAAATTGTATTGTCGTGAATTTGGGAATATGATAAAATGAAGTATATGGGCGGTAACAGCACTATGGGCGAATTTGGGGAGGGACATCCCCCTACAAGTTGGGGGGGTCTGACGGAATCACTAATGCAACAGCATCTGGATATTTTTCGCACATACATAATAAAATAAAATATTTTGTCGGCCGAAGCCTGAGATGCCTCAAAGCTAATGCTTGCACTATTCGAATATTCGATTTCTGCTTCGTTACTTTCTCTGCCAGTTATGTTACTAGTAGTATCACAGTTATTACATTTACCTTAATAGTATTAATTTTTTTTAAATTTAGGTCACGGCGGTTGTCAATTTTTCTGTGTTAGTTTCAATATTTACCTAACACACGATTATTGTGAACAAGGGAATAATATCTATTATGTCTAACTGCATTTGTGTCCCCCGTGGATGAGTGGTAACGCTCGCTGCCTTGGAATCAAGGGATCCCGGGTTCGATTCCCGGTGGGGACATAAGTGGTTCGGAGTCCACGTTAAAATGTAACGAGTTCTTAGAAGCTTACTAGCTCGTTTAGGACGTTAATAACAATTCAATCAATCAATCGAACTTTACTTACAGATCAAATTCTTCAATAAAAATATTCAAACATATGGAGTGCTTTGATTTCATAACCAGTCCACTAGGGCTGGGAAAAGGCCAAGGTGTGAGGAGTATTGACCTCAGTAGTATATACACAGAGAATTGACCGTGCCGTGGTGGTGTAACGAATATCAGATCTGTCCGGCAATTGGAAGATCCGGGTTCGAGTCCAGAACAAGGCGGTTGTCAATTTCTCTGTGTTAGTTTTAACTGAAGAATCTTAAACCAAATCAAAATTATTTAGGAACAATTTGTTTCAGAAAGCGAATACAAATTTAATTTATATTTTAGCTTCTGTTGTATCTGAAACCAAATTAAACGGGAATATTTTGCGTTCACTTTCGAAACTGAAACCAAAACAACATTATTTTTGAAATAGTTTGTATCAGAAACCGAAACAATTTCAGTTTGTATTTTTGTTTCGGTTGTATCCGAAACCATATTCAACAATTATATTTTGGTTTCTGTTTTGAAACCAAATCCAAATCAACTAAAGAATCTCAAACCGAAACCAAAACCAAAACCAAATTATCTTTGAAACACTTTGCATCAGAAACCGAAACCAAGTTCACTTTGTGTTTCGGTTTCTGTTGTATCCGAAACCAAATTCAATCAGAATATTTTGGTTTCTGATTCGAAAGCGAAACCAAAACACCTAAAGAAAGTTAAACCGAAACCGAAACCATATTATCTTGAAAACATTTTGTTTCAGTAACCGAAACCAAATTCATTTTGTATTTTGGATTCTGTTGTATCCGAAACCAAATTCCACAGCAATATTTTGGTTTCGGTTTCGAAACCGAAACCAAATTCTCAGTTTAGTTTCGTTTACCATCTCTGTCTCAAACAGATGCAAGATGGGAAGAAATAAAGAATGTTTGGCGTTGTTGCATAATTTCACTCGGGAATCCCTTTCGCATTTTCCCATCACTTCTGTCATGTGCATTTTCTGAAAGAGCAAGTCTGATTTCTTTGACGAAACGATGTGCCGCAAGCTCTACAGCTATTAGTATTCGAAATTAATCACCTTTAAATACATTTTGCTATTATGCAACCATGCATAACATTTTTTATTCCTTCCCCATCTTGCACCTGCGTGAGGTAACGACTTGCAACTAACGTAGTATTGTTCTCTGGTACTAGATCATTCTCTACATGCTCTGATCGACCCAATTTCGCTGTTCAATTCTTGGGGAACCCTCATTTCACTCGCGAATCCCTCACGCACTTTCCCATCACTTCTGACATGTGCATTTTCCCAACAAGCAGGTCTGATTTTTTTGACGAAATGATGGACCGCAAGCTCTACAGCTATTAATATTCGAAATAAATGAACTTGAAATACAGTTTTGGACGTTTTTGGGGCCCTCTAGTGCCGGAACGACGCACCAGGGGTGAAGAAAATGTTTGGACCCATGAAATTCTCCCCGATCCTACTGTTATGTCCTAAAAGAAGTTCAGTCTCGTTTTTTTTGGCTCTTTGAACGGTGGTGAAGGACGTGTATTTTGTTTTACAAACGAAGTGTTCTTCGCAACTTTCTAGGTGAATCGTACTGGTAATTCTAATAATTCTTTAGTGTATTAGTTTATCATTTTCTTGTTTTGTGCTATTACGGTATACAAGTGAGAGCTTTTTTTTTCTTAAGTGTTGTTGTACAGTACCTTTCGGTCGCCATTATGGCGAACCAAGATAAAGAGCCTCCTGATAAATTGAGTACTGACCCTGCTTCGATTATGGATCATTCTACGTCTACTATTAACCAGCATCCTACTATCCCACAACAAAATCTCAACTTAGGACATGAAAATGCAAATCCATTACTATCACCTACTTCTAATGGATCTGAGAAGCCTCGGCCTTCTCCACGTGCTTCTGGCACTGACCGCCCTGTGTACAATTATAACCAGTACAGTACCTACATTTATGTAGTACATGTTACTCCACGTAATGTAAATACCATTCATTATTCATCCTATGACTTATGGAAAAGCCTTCTTTGACGCTTGTATCTCGGGCTTGCAAACTATTGTGCCGGTAGGCCGAAACTTACTAAATTAACTTTTCGTACTGGATCTGATGCAAATGTATTTCTTAACCATGTCGTACTTCAAGATAAACCATAGCACGCATATATTCCTTCGTATGCCGTCACACGACAAGGTGTCATTAAACAAGTTGCAACCGTCGTGAGTGATGAGACTATACTCCGTAATCTTCAAAGTACTCAACCAGTTCTTCAGATTCGTCGCATCTTTCGCACACAAATAACCCAAGGCACCAAAGAAAGAGTACCCACTCAAACCGTAGTACTTACGTTTGAGGGTCACACTTTGCCAATTGATGTTCAATTATATTTTGTAAACTTACCTGTTCACATCTACATACCAGAACCAAAACTCTGTATTCAATGTTGGCATTATGGTCACCGTCAACCTCTCTGCAAAGGAAGCATCGTTGCAAACGCTGTGGTGCTTTACATGCTATGGATACCTGCACAGCGGATATTGCTTGTCTTGCTTGTGCTGGCCCTCACCTGATCGAACTTTCTACTTGTGAACAACATCAATATCAGCAACTGATTCAAAAATATGTGGCCATTCACAATACCACCTATAATGAGGCTAAACAATATCTCAAGACATTTTCTCCATCTGCTTATATGCAATTACTGCAATCTGGCCCCACTGTACATGGGTCATTTCAACCACTTTAGATACCTTATACCGCTATTGTACAACAATCATCAGCTTTTCCTCCTCTTGATTTTGATGACAACACGCAAGTGCATAAACACCGATTGGCTGGTATAAAACAATTCAATTTGTCACTACCGAGTCGCCATATTTCTACAGTGCTGGACCTCGACTCTCAAGCAGCCACGGGTGAGATATCTCAGTCTGACGTTGCATCTCCACGTGAACAACGAACTGCTAAAACTCCACGTCGTATTTTTACTCGCTTACCAGATTCTTCACAATCCACATCTCCAATTTTTCGTCGTCGCAACCCTCAACCTTTTAACCCTTCGCCTTTCCTCACTAATATTAGCTCGGAGGAAGTTACTAACAAATTCAATGTCTCTAAACATCCTGAAGCCTCTGCTTCCCTCACTTCTCTACCTTTATCACCCAAAATTCGTTCTCCTAAACTAAAATTTCGAGAGATTCTTGAGTGGCACCATCTACATTCTACTACTCCATGGATATCTCCATGGAAGATTCTCTCTCTATCGATGGCAGCCACTACTCAATCAAACAAACAATCATTGATATGTTAGAAATTTTAAATACAACTTTATGGGGCCTCACCACATCGTAATATTACAATGGAATATTCAGAGTCTGTCAGTTAACGTCATTATTTACAACAGCTAATTCACGTCTTCCAACCACACATCATTCTGTTACAAGAAACATGGAATAATTCTCAATCTTCTCTTTCAATTTATCCATATTTTGGCAGTTTGAACACCGCGAATCATTATGGCGGAATTGTAATTGGTGTAAATTCCGAAATCTCCTTCACTCGCCTCCATCTTTCACCTCTACTTAATGGCCTTAATTATCACACGTTGGGTATTGATACCAATAGCTTACAGGTGCTTAATACTTATACACCTACTAGTGCTACTATTCCACGCACTTTTGGGAGTACATTACTACTCCAACGATTGTCGGTAGTGATTTGGATGCTGGGGCTACAATCATAAAGACCCTCGACGCAATCATATCGTCCAAACCATGGCACAGTCTAATTTCGTCCAATTGAACGATGTAACAGCTACCAGATTGGCGACGTATCCTTGCACTTTTACTCCACCAGACTTAACCTTTATCTCGACATCTATTTTTCCCTACACTCAATGGAATGTTCTACCTCCATACTATGGTAGTGACCATTCCCCACTCCTTATCACCTTAAATACAGTCACTCTTCTCCCAGCGCAGTCTC
>JAGDQP010013308.1:0-48122 GCA_022664845.1 Lepisma saccharinum | reverse complement strand
TATATTTGTTACATGTATGTTAAAAGTCAATTTCGAGTCAAAAGTGACACCAAGATCCTTAACTACAGTAGGTCTGTTTAGTACAATTTTATTAATGGAATAATCAAATTGATGAGTGGTTTTATTTCTATTAAATGATAATACTTTACATTTACTGATGTTGACTCCAAGTTGATTAATAGCACACCAGTTTGCAATATTATCTAAGCTTTGCTGAAGTCTTATGCAGTCTCCGATAGAGTTGACTTTTGTATAGATTTTAAAGTCATCTGCAAATAACAATTTTTCATTATCAGACACACAATCAGGAAGGTCATTAACAAATAAGAGGAATAACAAAGGTCCTAGGTTCGAACCTTGAGGAACTCCTGAGAGTGCAGAATATTCATATGATTTGTATTCTTTATAGACAACTGATTGCTTGCGATTTGTTAAGTACGAATAGAGGAGCCTAATCACAGTGGGTGAGAAGTGATAGTGATTTAATTTTTCCAGTAATATATTGTGATTAACCCTGTCAAATACTTTCTCAAAGTCAATATAAATCACATCACATATATATATATTAACACGCTAGCGGCCATAATTTTGAAGATATTTGAACCAAATTTTTATATGTTGTTTCTAGGCTTAATAGCTCGGTTAAGTTCGTTAATGAGCAAAATTGGTCGCCATCTTGGATTCAAAATGGCCGCTGAACCCATTGTTGTATAGAATACACAGCCTAAACGGCTGCAGCTAGAAATATTAAATTTGGTAACACTGTACATTATCATTTGTACGTTACTAAAATATTACATGATGTATCCAAAGACGCCATCTTGGATCCAAAATGGCGGACCTAAAAAACATTTTCCACACCATTTGAGCTAGAGATACGAAATTTGGCATAAAGGTGCGTTATGACGAGTAGTTTAGGGAAATATTACAACATTTGGGAAAAGTCGCCATCTTGGATCCAAAATGACCGCCCAAGATCCCATTTTGCACACCGTTTGAGCTGGATAAATGAAATTTTACTTGAAGTTGTACCATCACAAGTAGGTCACGACAATATAAGAGAACTTTCAAAAAGTCGTCAACTTGGATCCAAAATGGCCACCCCAAAAACCCAATTTCCAAATCATTGAAGGTAGAGAAACGAAATTTTCAATGAAGGTGTATGACCAAGAGTAGGTTACAATAAATGGGACAAACCTTCCTTTTGGGGACGCAGCCCCCCGTGGGAGGGTACAGATGGATACCATGGTGGTGTAGTGCTGCAGTGAGATTTTGGTTAAGATAAAGGAGGCGCATCCTCTCAAAAGCACTGAAGTTGGGGGCGAAACCCCTACGGGGGTCTGTGAGGTATCGTTGAACAGCTGTTGATGAATAATCTACAAAACAATAGTTTCTCGATAGCTCTCATATAAGGCGAGATTTGAATTTTTGAAAATAAAAAAAACCTTCCAGATCTACCTCAGCCTGTAGGCCTACCGAAAGGGATTTTTTTATTGTTTAGTTAGGCATATTTGGAATTAATGCAACATTGTTGAAATTATTCGTTAGTTATTTGAGAAGTAGAACTCAGTGTGTTGCTTTAAATTGTGTGCTATCTCATACTTATCCAGTTGGATCAGGTGTACCACAAGGTTCACACTTAGGTCCTCTACTTTTCTTGGTATTTATAAACGATCTTCCATCCGTTTTAAAGCATTCCTTTCCTCTCTTATTTGCTGACGATGCTAAAATATTATCCTAAATAAAAACAAATGATGATTGTCAACTTCTCCAATCGGACCTTAATGCACTCAACAAGTGGTGTGATAATATGTATTTCAAGGATAATACATATAAAAAGTGCAGAGTTGTTAGTTTCAGAAATTAGAAAAAATAGAATAACATTTAATTATAGTATCAATGACCAAAATGTAGAAATAGTGACTGAAGTTAATGACTTAGGCATAATTTTCTCATGCAATCTGTTGAAGTGTCTCGGGGGACCGACCCCCTATTACTAGTTTTAAAAGAAATAGCTTGAAATAATATTTTCGCATGTTGTTCTTACTTCTTAATTCAGAAAGTACTTCTTCTAACCACTCGCCACTCACCACTCATTTCCCGCTTTCGCATTCGCATTCATAGGAGACTTGCTTATAATATTCAAATGACATAATCGGGACTTGGGTTAAAGTAATACTAATTATTTTATTTACAAATTGGCACAAACTTAATAACTCTCCGCGGCCTACCATGTACACCCACGGGTCTCAGCAAGCTTCTCTCTTTTCGCTGCTACAGATAACAAAATTCAATCCTTTCCTCTCCTCTTTTTTCTTCTCGGTGGAGACTAACAGAACCCCTGCTGCTAACTTACTGGGTTCTCGTTTATAGGTCACTAACGGAACCTTTCAAGCAACACGTTCGCTCAGCTGCATGTTTACGTTTGATTATAGTACTCTGAGAATAAAGGTTTTCACTCGAATATTTTTCTTTGGCGAGCAAATTAATTAATAACGGGATCTGTTTATTGAAGACGCTAAGTCGGAGATAGCACGTGAAACTTTTTCCTGCCAACTGGGATAAACTTCCCTTGCCTATTATATGCTTAATTGAGCCACTTGGAATAATCACAATTCCATTTACGTCATCTGACCCTGTTCATAGAAACAAACAGCTTTGTTTAGCTTTTCCCTTACAGGAGGTGTGGGAGCGGGACTAAAACCTGACCCTCTCATTTACTTAAATTTTTGCTTTAACTGCTACTCCCTGATCCGCGCTTTTAATTAGCTCACTCCCATTAATAGATATTGTGAATGTAAGTACTTTGCATAGTGAGCTCTTGCAACATTTCGTCCGTGCAACTCGTCAGATCCCTCCGACGCTATCTATGACCAGGGTCTGTTTATGTCTCAGTAACTTGATTACTGGTTGATTTTGAGGCGAACAAAGTTCACCACCAGCGCACCTGTTACGAGAACATAATAGCAAACAGACACCTATCACAGAAACGGACCTTTTGGGGATTACTTTAATCATGGCTCTAATTCTTGAGATAACTCCGACATTCTGATAAGTTCTGTTCAATATTAAGATTCAAAGCCCTTTTACTTAATTCACTTCTTTTCTCTTAGACATTGGAATAACTACAGATTTACTTACTTGGCTGGCTGCGGCAACTGGTTGCTACCATCTTAACTGTTTCTGAAGTTCCGTTAATCGAAGCCTCGATGCCGGCCCACAATTATTTTGACGACCTAGTCCCTTTGCCAGGAAGGACTTCTGAACCATCCGAGGCTACTTAAAAACAACTTTCCACCATCCAACGGGGTCCTGTTTCTTCTTCGACCGTAATATAAGAAATCTGGGATATAAGAGACCGAAACAAGCGGCGCATGCTATTATATACCTCCTTATTCGCGCCCTCAACATTCCCGCAGTCACACTATTGGTCGGAGTTTAAACATAGCTTTCAAGAGCCGATTTTGTACGAAGATTTAAAACACGAAATTACCTCTGCTGAGACCCTAGCAAAGCTACACACAAATATATGAAATTATATCCGCCATTTTCCCTCCAAAATATTTACAGATAAACATCGAAATCAATTACACTTAGAATTTAATCTATTCTGCAACAATATCATAACATTATTATTTAACTCAAATTCAGTACTTAAAGGAATGGTATTATTAGTATTTGTGCATATCAAGAATGATAATAAGTATATATATTTAATTATGTCTCGTAACATTTCTGAGCGTGAAAAGTCCTGTGTCTCACTGTCATTTAGAAAGCATATCGACTCATTATTAAGAAGAGCTTATAAAACACTAGGTTTCATAAAGCGTAACTCTTTGTTTAATTTCTCAGTACAAACTTCACTAAAATTATATTTTGCTTTAGTGAGATCTGTCTTAGAATACGGCTGTTTTATCTGGTCCCCACATCAAAAGACGTATCAAACAGAAGTTGAAAATATTGAAAAGAAATTTCTGAAATGGATCTGTTTCAAAAATATAAGAAATGAAGTACACAATGACTCCTACGACAATCTATGTAAAATATTGAATGGGACAAAACTCAAGAATAGACGAGACATAACTGACAGGATAACATTACACAAACTTTTAAATGGATACATTGACTGTAGTTATTTGTTTGCTAATTTACGTTTTTATGTACCAAGGCGAAGAGGCAGACTTACAGCTCTATTTTATCCTAAGGGCTCAAAGGTAGAGATCTCCATAAATTTCACCTTTAATTCGTGTGCAGAGGTTGTACAATGATGTCATTGTGAAGGTTGATGTTGACATTTTCAATATGTCTCTAAGGGAATATAAACGACGCTTAGTATCAAACTTAGCTGACTAAAACAGTGAAAGTTCATACTGCGAAATGTATGCTGTTTGTATATTTATATGTGTATTGATTGCTCATATGCTCATGTATGTGTATATAGATTGCTTATATGTTTATGCATATGTATATTGATAGTGTATACTTTTTGATTATACTGTACGTCTATTATGTCCATTTCTTTGGAACTTTTGGTTCTGTAGTGGACAAATAAATAAATAAAATATTTTCAAGGAGGAGTTGGCCTTTTACACAAGCTTTTGTGTACAATCTGGAACAGCTCATTTTAAATTATTTGAAGGGCATGGGGCAAGATTCCTATGCCACATTTTGAGAAAAAATAAGAATGAAGTGTTCAAAATATTCCATTAATCAGAATTTATGTTTTTTCTCCAGAATTCTTAGTATAAATTAAGGCCTTGCATTCTATTTATCACTTACAATATTAATTATTTGGAATTATGTATAGGTCATTGAATAGATTTGAAGAATGTTAAAGCAAATGCTCAAAATTGTGGCATAGCACTTTATTGTTCCAGTGTTTTCATCGTAATTTTTACACGTACTTAGAAGCTCCTTTTAAAATGTTAATGAAAAATTGCTTCCAAAGTGCAGAGCTTTAATATTTATTTTTTATTTTAGGCCCTTTGATAGCGAAGTTATAGCAAAAGGAACCTTCTATTCCCGTTCATGGTGTCCGTCCGTCCTTCATTGTCCAGAAATGAAATCTCAGGAATAACAAGGTGTAGAGAGATGCGTGAGGTGTCGTTGGAAAGGTCTTGACTAGACTAGCTCAGAGCCGCCCAAACCGCCTTGTTGCCAATCCATTGTTTAAAAATTAATTGTTCAAATTACTTCCATTCAGCTAGACCTAGCTGCGCCAAACTTGGTATAAATATTACGCCTATTCGACACAATAGAAAAAAGTCATCAACATCTCCAAGCAGCCAACTTGCCAGTGTTTCCAACCCATTTTCTATAAAAAATATTTTTCTCCAAAGACACAGCTGCACCAAACTTGACAAAATTACTATTTGGCACAATAGCAATATAATGTGTGTGTGTCTCTGTCCCCAGGAACCCTGTTTTCAGTATTACCAACCCGTGCCCAAAATATATCCCATGAATCATAAGGTGTAGAAACATGACTGAGGTGTCGTTGGGAAGGTCTTCACTAGACTAGCTCAGAGCCACCGGTACTGTCCTAATTGATGCAATAGATCAGTGTTGCAAACCCATTTTTTAAAAGAATAATCATTTATTCAAATTGCTTCCATTCAGTCAGACTTAGCTGTGCCGAACTTAGCATAAACATTATTCGACTCAGTAGGCAAGTACTGTGAATATTACTGTTCCTAAGGTCAACAGTTGTCAGTAATGCCAGCCTATTTTATAAGAAATAATGCTTGCGTGGATAAAGTGCTATCAATGGAGCAGAGCCTTTACCATTACTAGTAGAATTGCCGTTCCAACTTGTTTAGTTCTGACGCGTTCCTTTTTGTTAGCACCAATTTCGCACTTAGTAAGTGCTAATATTTGTAATCAGACGCAGGTGTTAAATATAATATGCAACTCAGCTCAAGCTTTGTATATAGGCACATTTCGGCAAGGTAGTCCTATGCCACATGCATTGTTTTCTACGTTGACTCTTGATTTAATCAATACGAGGCTTTATAATCTAACTTGTACGAAATTATTAAACAATGAGAAAATTATCTTCTCATAGCTATTACCAATATTTTACATACGTCAACTTCAAAGAAGATTCATGCATTACATTTCAGCAATACAGTCGTAAGCCACATTATATTTAAAATTCCTAAACTTACCTCATTTTGGATTTCTCCAGATGATTCTACTTCAGGAGAAGAGGGCACATAATTATGCTTCTTCACTGGTACATACACAGTAACTCTTTAATATTATCACTTTTATCTTTGCTTGCACTGTTTTATGTGCCTATTTGTGCGGGAATCCAAGATTATGATACGTCAGAATGTGGCATTGGACTTTCTTGTCGAAATTTTTCCATGGAATCTCTGGAGGCAAGAAGGAACTTTAGAGCATATGCGGCCATTTATGAAGATATTTCGAAATCTGATAGCGGCAGTCAATAGTGCCACGTATGAGCATGTTACAACAACCGATAACTCGTTTTCCATCAAAGTGTGGCATAGCACTATCTTGCCTCATGACCTTCATTTCATCTTTCATTGAATACAAATTTGTTTTACAATTCTGTCTTTGTTACCTTTATTTTGTAATCTAAATCTTTTAGTGCAAGCGTATTTCCGTGCTAGACTAGCTTTCCGAATACGTGTGAAAACATGTATTCAATTATTTTGTTTTCTATTAACGTTATAAATAGTAAACAGCAAAAATTTAACATTTCTGTCGCCTACGTGTGATTTCTATCCATGGCCTTTATTTTTCAGTACGAGCGTACATCAGACAGAGGTTTACGACCAACCGTCTTTTTGTTTGCTGCCTCAGAAACGTGCTCTGGCATAAGCTATGGCCAATTATTTGTTTGTTGTATGTGTGCAACTGTCTGTATTTACTCTCATTCCAATGTTGTTTTTGGAGTTATTCCAGAAGTATAAATCGTTAAAGATGCAACATTTTTTCCCAATATATCGTCGACTTACAAGTGAAACATGTTTAAGTTAAAAAAAAAATTGCAATTTTTAGTTAATGTGTTTTTCTAGACTTAAGGTGTTCCTTCTTTCGATTGGTGAAGAACAATAGTGTTGATCGTCAATAAATGTATGTTTGTTACCAATTAAGGAAATTCATTAATTCACGATTTTTTTCATCGTTAATTAGTTATCATAGCAGTACATAAATATCATGAAAATAAACTTATGTACTAGTAAAATAAATGGTGCAAATCGACGTTTTTCTTTTCCCAGTATTGTCTTGTCTTTTAGCTGCAAAATTACAATTTTGTTTTCCTTTGTTTTCTCAAAACTACTCTTTTTTCCCCTTAATGTGTTTCTATTGTAAGCCGACGATATAATATGTACAATTCCGAAATAAAGATCATTTTGGGTAAGTCTTGTGGTGAAATATGACAAAGCATACAAGAACTGAAGAGTGGAAATTAGAAACGTTCTAAGTACCATTTTTAAAAGTACTTTTATCCACAGGCATGTTCGATGTGCCCACCTGTGTGTCCCCGTCTTTGTTCTAAGTTCCAAATCAATTGGATGATGTGGAAACAATCACCAGCAGGGAACGCTGGTCTATGAGCCAAACCATTCTGCTATATGATGTTCCAAATACCAAACTATCTAGATAATACACAAGTTCTTTCGCGAGCACAGAGAAACGCAGAAAGTGAAGTAAGGCCTTCCTTTCCAAAGACTTACACAAGATGATTGAGTCAGCTAGACGTGTTAATTCATTTCATTTACTAATTCCAATGATATCTTTAATTTTAAGGAAGCTGCTGATACTCTGTTGATATTGAAGAAATGTGACATTTCCAAATGCACAATGACCAAAATGTGTCATATGCATCCATCACAAGTAGCTATTATAACTACTTACAGGACAGAGGACATTGGAAGTTATTTGATTTTCTCAAAAGAGAAAAATCTATGGCTGATATACTACAAGCTTTACTACATCTAAAAAGATCAGGCCCATTTGTCGGCTGAAAAAGAAAGATCTGTAGACCATGTTGCCTTTTCTTCCTGAGCAGCACAGCTAGTTTTATAGAACGCTTTCAGCAGATTAATGATTCCATAAAACCCTGGGAATGGGTACTGTGTATTTTGTCCACTAATGAAGGATTGGTGGAGGAAGAATTCAATTAAAACTTACTCTTCCATTATCTAAAATCATATTCTTGCAGCTCTGACCTGCTGTAATCCTAAGTACAATGTTGTGCTTCAACAAGCATAGTAATTCAAACCGTACACTGCTGAATGGCAATTGTAACAAAAGGTTACTTGGTATTGTACATAGAATGTTCTTATTTCTGCTTTTGTCTCCTTAACCATTCGGTTTCTGACAATTCTAACGTATACAACACACTTCTGTAATGTCATAGAACCATCTATATTATGTTGAAAGACATAGTGTAACCAAATCTATTCAGTTTTCTGTTTCTGCTGTATAATTTCAAATTTGGCACTTAGAACGTTTGACATTTCCACTCAATTTTTTTTATTTTATTTTTTAGGATTCACGATATGTGGATGATTTTGAGAGCACGGCTTATTAGTTATTTATTCACCTTATTATGATGGAGTTGAGGTCGATAAACCTTTTCTTCCACTCAACCAATTGATTATAATTGGCGCGCACAACAATATAACATGAGTATTGCGCTGGATGTTGTGAAAATTGAGCTTGATATTGTTGGTATTTGCTCTATTTTTAACATTCTTATGGACTTTATATTTGACCAAATGAATAGGACAACGATGATAATGTCGTTGCTATAAATCACATTCTTGTAAAGAATCTTTGTTTAATCAAACATTTGATTCAGAATATTCTTCTTCCACGAAGTGGTAGAGTTGAACTAAATTATTAAAGATCATCTAACTTTCGATTAGGTTAGTAAAAGATTGCTAAGTCAGCAGCAACAATTACTAATATTGTATTAGTATTTCGGTCAAATATTGCAAAACTAAGCTCACCAGTTTCATTATTTCTTCTCTACTATATATATATATATATATATATATATATATATAATAATAAATCACAGCCATATTCAATCCACTAGTGGATGAGGCCTCTCCCCGAAGGGAGGAGTTGGTCTACTGCTCCCACGCTGACCAGACGTGTTGGGAGAGGAAAGCCGAAGCTCTCACTGTGATCGCCACTGTCTTTTATTCACAGCAGCTCCCCAATTGTACTCACGATGCTGGGTCAACACCGAAATATTTGAGCCCCCATCGGGAATCGAACCCGGGACCGCTCGCACTGAAGTCGAGCGCGCTACCGACTAGGCTACGCAGGAGCTATATATATATATATCTCTTGATTACATCCTCTTGATTAATCAAGAGTGCGAAGAAGATGAAGTGGAGATGGGCCGGTCACATAGCTAGACGAACAGATGGAAGGTGGACGACAAATGTACTACAGTGGATTCCTAGAGAAAAGAAACGACCGAGACGACGTCCAAATGTAAGATGGGTAGATGAAATCAAGCGTTTTTCAGGAGCTACATGGATGAGGATATCAGCAGACCGAGATATGTGGAAAGAAAAGGGGGAGGCCTTCATCCAGCAGTGGATAGAAAACGGCTGAATATGATGATGATATATATATATATATATAGCTAGAACGGAGGAGTTTTGCGCTCTTTACTCTCAAATGTGGATGCGATTTAATCGCTTAGTAAATAAACAGTATTCAACTATCTTTTATTTTGTAAAGTTTACTGTTGGTTGGATCTTTGTTGAAAGTTGATACATGGTTGAGTTTATCACTAACTTTAAGCTGGATATTGTGTGTACTTATTAATAACGTTGAACGTTAAACTACCAAATCATGATACAATCTTTGCTAGGTAACGGAGTTTTGTTGCTATTATCAGGACTCTAGAATTATTTACAGAGGAGTATTGTGAATAGAGGTGAGGAAAAAACGATAAAACTTTGTTAATGAAAATCTAGACAGTGAATCATAAATACACCACTGAGCTTGAACCTAAGGTTGATCTATTAATTATTGCCGTGCAGTGAAAAAAGAGGGATCTTGAGCGCTCATAAAGCATGTTTGAAAGCAAAGTACTTACTCTACATCGGATACCGTATGTAAAAATGTTTATAGGATGAACGTTTATCCTTCTAGCTTTTCCATTATCTAAAATATTAAACTCAATTGTACGGTAGTTAATTCCAATGGATAAACATTCAACCAAAAATGAATGTACTTAACTTTACTCACTTTATGGATTTGGGTCTGCTACATCCCTTTTCTCGATGAATGACGTGTTTTCATTGTTTTACAGTGAAATACATACATATCTTGGTTTTCTTTTGTGGCATAGGGTATGCCGCATGTCGGTTATACATACTAAATCATCCTCGGAACTATTTTCCATTAAAGTTCAAAGGAAGATACATTTTAGTGACCTCACGAAGTTAGCATCCTGGTTTCCTTAAGGAAAGGAAATGAAATGATTCCTTATGAATAAATATGTCAAGTAGCTTCTTAAATGTATTTCGTTTCCGGAAGTTATATCATCATCTCACATAAGTTTTCCAGAAAATGGTCTGTGCAGCTGTGGATTAGTCATTATTCATTATACTTTAAGAAGCCTGTGCTGATATCGACCTCTAAGTTCATTTTGAGACAAAGCTTCATTTTATTCTTTCAACAGTTTATTTTATTCATTCAAAATCTAAGTTCATTCATAGCAGCATTTTGGTTACGGGAAAGAAGACAATGACTGTGTATTTTAAAGGCAATAAAGGAGATGCCACGTAAATACTTCAGAAATATTTTAACAGCAGAAAGAGTGTCACACATGGGATTCTTAACATAGAAGAGGGCCGTCCAACCGACAAAGAACTTTAAACCACTTACCTCGCACACATCGCCCGCTTGCTTCAGATCCATGCTGACACAGGGAGATAACGAAAGCGATCGACGGCAGTGAGTTGTAAGGTGATTGAATTTCTAAAGTCAGAAACCCCGGAAACAAGTTTACTACTAGAGACCCGAGTTGGACATTGGGATTTGAAAATTAGACACAGTAACGGTAACTTCTAGTCAACACAAAATATGACTTGGCCTCAACTTAGCGCTGGCTAGAAGCTTAGCAATCGATTGTAAAACTGGGGGTTAGTGCACATCGCTGTTTGGACAAAATAGACCCGAAATATCACAGATAAGACGAAGAGCCAGGACCACCTTCTTCTGAGGTGTCAGAATCTTTTTATTTGTTTGCCAGGTCACGCTTTTGCCATTTCTTAGCTCACTTGTAGTATTTGCATTAAAAATGATCAGTAATTTTAGATTTAACTTACATATCTAGGATGGCCAATTGCCACAAGTCAAATTTATTGGACGGCGATATTAGTTAGTAAGGAATCAAATTGTTTTATTTGTTGATCCCTTATTCAATCTTAGTTAGAAGTTCCTTATCAAAAGCAACGTTAGTCTGTAAGTTCAGAGGAAATGATTACATAGGTATTTAACGAAGCCTCATACGTAGTCAATCTGGTATCTATGAACTACGCCCATATTCTTAGCTCTGCTAGCGACTATGGAGGTGACACGTTTACAATGACCAGAGTCAACCACCAACATTGGGCTTAGTTGATAGGAGCAAACGAGGTCAAGAAGAGGAGCATGATTTGAAACTGAGACCACATGGACCAAAACTTTATGAGTACAACATGTGATTATCCGGACCGTTGTCGTTTGTAGCTCTGGAAATGGTTCCTCGTGCGACAAGAAATTAATCCTAAATTGTGGAAAATCATTTTATGGACTGATGAAGCCTCTTTTAAGGTGAATGTCTGTGTAAACAGGAACACTTGCAACGGACAGTCATCATATTCATGAACGCTATGTATTGACGAGGAAGGAAAAGCGCAAGCGATTTAGTATTTAACATGTAGAAACGGTAGACTGTCTGTGTACGCCTGTGCAAGTTTGAACTTGTTCCGGTGTGTCGTTGCTATCAGCGATACGATGACGTAATATGTCTACTGGCGCTTCAGTATCAGTTCATGTGGCACCGAGTGTAGTTGTGACAATACCGCATTTCTATCGTCCCGCAACCACCTTATGCTCCTGACCTGGCTCCCTGTGTCTTTTGGTTATTCTCCAAATTGAAATTGAAGCTCAAAGGAATATATTTTGCCACGACAGGAGAGATTCAGGAAAATACGACATAGTTACTTCTAAGTATTCCAAACGATGAATACCGACACTGATTCCAACAATAGCAAAGTCGCCGGAGCAAGTGTATGTGAGCGTAAGGATCATATTCGAAGGTGACTAGGTGGAAATGGTCAAATATGTAAGTAATACTGGGTTATATAAACTGTTCGCGAACGGTTTGACTCCCGTGTGTTTACTGAGATAGTGAATACACCTATGAAATTATCGCTCCTGCTGTGACTGATTGAAGTAGTATTTCTATGGGGGAAGGCATCCCCGGACCATTCTCTTTGGAGGAACATTAAAAATAGCTTTTGTTTAACCCATATGCAATTGATACGGCAATAGGATGGGGTACTACCTTAGAGGTGAGGAATGTCTGAATCATGCAATTGCAGGAATTGAATCACTGTTGCGGAACGAACGAATGGCAACGCAGGTCATGCAACCTCACAACATGTTATTTTTTTGTTGCTTTGGAGTCTTGTGATAGCTAAATATTTGCTCAGGGATCACGTGATCTACATCACTTACAGAAGTTGATGGAACAGCCTTTCTGAAACTTGGGAGTCTTAAGTTGTGTTTTCCCGTTTGTAAATCGGTACCCACACGGTAATGAATTGTGTATTCAGAATCATGTCACTGGTTATGTGTATAGTAGTACTGTGACTAAGGCGTGAGTATATCAAAGTACTTTGAATGCAGATCGTCGGTACTTTAAAGGATAAAAGGTGTAACAATAGATTTTGATAGGTTATTTGATATGGCGCATCACTTAACTGGTATTGAAGCACATGGCAATAACAAGCAGCCACACCAAACACTTAAGTTTGTGTGGATATTCTGTAGACCAATATTACAGTTTAAGTATGTATACAGAATAATATAAACCAACCCTGAAAGGACTCTGCTCAAAATCAATGGAAAAGGCCTTTCGATCAAATTATTTGAAACTTTGGATTTTTGATAGCTTGTAGCTTCCTAAAAAGAAGTCTTAATGGAAAAGCCATAAAAACTTAATTCAGAACTTCTATGAAACTAAACAAGTGTAGGGTCACCTAAAGCTGCTTATCATGATTTTTTGTAAATAAAACGTGTGCGTGTGTGAATGCGTGTATGTGTGTCCATGCGCGCATTATAAAAAGTAAACTACTGAAATGAAACAGAAACGGAAACATTAAAAAAAAAAGTATTTTATGATTCATACATACACCGTCTTCCGAAGCAGCATATACCGGAGGATGTTTTATACACAAATCGATTTCTCTTTCAAGAATTGAAAAACGTATTTACTTTTATTGTTCGTTTGACGAGTGAATTTGTTGTGATGGCGCGCAGACGTAACATTTGAAACGTATCGACATCTTATATACAAGATACTACCTTACGATCTGGACAAGATGAATCTTAGAACTAGATCAAAATATGACCAAAACAGGTTTTATTAGAATCACATTTTTTATTTCTAGATTTCAAAATTCAACAAGATATCAGTTATGTATATCATATGTAAGTAATTATTATTATTATTATGTAAGTAATAATAATAATTACTATTAACATTATTATTAATAATAACTAATAATAATAATAAATACTATGCTTCAAGTCAACACAATGTTACAATGTCTTTTTTTTTCACTTTACAGACCAAATGGATGTTTGCATTCTATACCACACGTACAATACTGACAGCATTTGACTTTACTACGTCGGCACAAACACGATGATTTAACACAAGTTATGCATTTACAAGGATCCGCAAAATCGAAGGGTCGTGGGGACTACATCACACTGTTTTCTATTTGGAAGCCTTAAGCTGTTGGCTCTAGCATTTCAGGAAAAGGATTCATCCACTTGATCCGCTGATGAGTGTGAAGAATACTGCGTAACACGTGTAGCGTGAAGCAGTGGGAAGGGGTAGGTAGCGACGATAGCTCACAAGCAAGTGACGGCTTATGTACAAATTCCTCATGCCGGCATTCATCAGCGCTGATGCTTTTTTTTAAAAAAAAAAAAAGAAAAGAAAAAGAAATTGAAGGTATACAGCTTCCAGACAGCTGATTTCGTCCTGATTGGGTGTAGTTCCCTTACATAAATACGACATAGCTTGTTGCACACCAACGAGCGCTGCAGCTTTCTAATCAGCCTGTTTTATGTCGACCTTGCTAGTAATATCACAGCCAGTGAAGGAGTGAAGAGCTGAAAATATACTGCTGATGTTGGTTCCGAGGTATTCGGCTGACGTGTGAAGTGCTTACAAGCGTGTGTTTCTTCCGGTACCAGTTTTTATCCACAGTGATGAACAACCTGCTTGTTTTAATTTACGCCAAGCGTGAATGCCTATGACGAATACATCCGTATCTGGACTGTAGATGACAGTTTGGTGTGCCATGTTTTGCACAACATGCAGTGAATGAAGAAAGATCCGTGTGTCGATCTCATCATGGCTGCTGGTCAGGTGTTTCTCTAACATTTTTTCTCTCTGGTAGTCTAACAATACAATCAAGCCCGTTGTCACCAACACCCCCAGTACAAACGTAGCCTTTCGGATTGTTCGGGTCAAAACGATCAAACACGTCATCTATGCGGGTAACATTACTGTTCTTGAATGGGGATGTCACAATCTGGAGGAGGCATTGAGCAAACTGTTCGAATGTCCCAAACTTCGACACATGTGACACACTTTGGATTAGCGCCATGCCATCAAATATGTGGCAAGTTTTTGTATTGTATGTCTGCTGAAGAAATATGTTGATACTGGACTGACAGCTTGTTAACTCTTAAAAGTGTTTTGTTTGTCTTTTCAACGACTTGTCAACATTGCACAAAGTCGGTTGGTACGACAGCAATTCATATTTTAGGAGAGTTTTCAGATCATATTGCCGAGCAGCAGCGATGGATAGTGTTGAATGTACATCATCAGATTTCACATTAGTTTTTATTTATTGCTTTTTCTCTTTGCATAGTGACAAAATTATGCACAGGTGCACGTTTCATTTTGTTAGTAAATTTAATATTCTCTGTAGGAAATCTTTCTTCTACGAACATTTTGTATGCATCGCTTCCACAGTGCTGAACATTCAGTAAGAACTCGATGACTTCTTTCGTTGAAATCACACCACTGACAATGTTATGAAGCATCTAGTTGTAGTTCCTAAAATATGTTATCATGGGAACATACGAAATTCATAATCTTTAAAACGTCTTCAATATCTAGCAGTTGACGTTTCTCGGACCATTCAGTATGGTGATATTCATGCACATCGCATCTCGAGTCAGCCGTCATCTCACAGTACTGTAGAAGGGTGCAGTTCTTGAAGCTCTTCTTGTCATATAGTAGAGTCGAGTGACGAATTCTAAAACGCATTAACAAAAAATGCTTTAGTCTGAACTCAAACTGTGGCTCTACATAAAGAATAATTTTGTTAAATTCATATGTATTTACTTAATTTAAAAAAAAATGCTCGGTATATTTCTGTAACTTGCAAACAACTTCAACATTGATGCACTAAATTTTACCTGCCATCTAGGAAAAAAACATAAAAAAAAAATTCAGTCTTCAGTGAAGTCATATAATACAGATGACACATTCTCTGAATTCAACAGTAAAACCAAGCAACTTATTATCTGCTCCAACGTAATTTTCCCTGCAGGTACGCCAGGTGTGATCACTTCTCGAAAATTGGGTTATTGATAATTGTTGTTTTCCTTGAAAAATCCCTAACGGCTCAACGTTGGAAAAAAAACCAAGGTTCTTTGGTTGACCCAGCACTATCTGAATATTTTTGTTGAGATGTAATGCCTTTGTAACTGCAACCAATTTCAACTTACAGAGGGAAACGCAAAACTAGGGTGACGGAGTAGCTGCCATATTGGATTTTGGCCGCCATCTTGATTTTACCCCACCTGTGAACTTGAAGACATATCAATCATTCATTCTGACCACCTAAAGATCACAAATCAAGAGAGATCAGCTCCGGTATTTTTTTCGCCACACATCCCCCGTCAGGTCCTGCACTATGAATTAAAATGAACTTTTCTCGGTGGCTTTTGACCCTTTCATTTTCTTCCTTGTACCCTTAGAAGGACATGATATGCTCCCGACATTTGATATCATCATCATCATTATTTGACCAAAAGCGGTAGGTCCCTCAAGTAATTTGAAATCGTCTTCTTCCTCTTCGCCCTTTCCTCTCCTTCAATTGCCTGTTTCAGTATATATTCTCTGCACAGTCAATGTCCTAACCAATTTCCTTTTCTCTCTCTTATTTTTTCCACTATTGTTTGTCTCGTCTACTTGCTTTAGCGATTCCTCATTATGCATCTTGTGCATTCAGTTTATGCTTCCTATTTTCTTCCTTGTTCTCATTTCAAACTATTCAAGTTTTCATTCTTCATCATTTCGTTGAGTCCACATTTGGATTTCATACAACGGAATACTCCATTCAAAACTTTGAAGTAATCTTTTTTTCTCAACTCTAATAGCCCATATAGATCCGGAGGAAAGATTCTTCCACTTACTGAATGCCTTGCAACATTGCTATTCTCGTCTTTCTCTCTTTCTCACGTTTCATATCCTTACTTATGTTCCACATATTGAGACCTGTTCTACTCTTTTTTCTTCAAATTGTTATATCACCTGTCGTTTCATTTGCTCCATACTGTAAAATGATTCAGTTAGTTTTACGGTAAGGTCATTGTCAGCGTTAGTACTAGTGAAATCACCGTAAAAAATAACGGAGAAATTTTTCGTAAAATTACCTTTAACGGTGATTTCAATGTGAAAATGTATTTAACGGCCATTACAATGTAAATATGTCTTTAACTGTGATTCAACCGTGTCCGCAACTTCAATTTTATGCCTTTCGTTTGCTTTACCTTCATTCCATGTTTCTCACAACCTCCTTCTATCTGTTTTAAGATCTTCTTAAGCCATGTTTCATTCTCTTTTACACATAATTTATATTTCTATGAAGACAAAATGAACAAGAGTAAAGAAAATGTGTACAAATATTGTAAAGCAGGTGATTCTAAAATAAGTTTCAAGTGTAATGTTACAGACATAGAATAACAAACTTGATAAAAAAAATATACTTCTGCTTGGATAGGACTATTCTCATAGTACGCTGGATAGGATACAATGCGAAAGGGCGAAACAGGTCACATAAAGTGTAACGAAGGAAAGCAGCAAACATGTCAAATAGCTAACATAAAAAATTGCCAAGAATGTTTTTATAACGTTACTATTATGCTAAAATCTTATGCCTACCAAATTCATCATACACTGCGTTCTGTGTGTTTGCTTTTTACTGTAATGTTTCGCAAACTTTTAAAAATAAAACTTTACATGAAGTACTTTGAGAACGTAACACTAATGTTGAAACGAAAACAACACGTTTCCAGCACTAAAACAATGCCATATTTCTATTTAAATTTTGTCTTATTTAATCTTTTTGTTTCAAACGCAGACTAGCATCGCAACCAGACCAAGCATAGATGAAGTAACTTCAAATTTCGGTTCAGAGATCACAATTATTCACGATGCTTTTTTTTTTTTAAATCTGGCAACTCTGAAAGTGACACACCTCTTTTATTTTTAATTTTAAAAGCTTTCTCTACTTAAATAGTTTATACTAGCACATTAATCAAAGCAGATAGAAACTGATTTCAGATCTCAGTTTAGTTGCTTGCAATTATCTAGACGTTTTATATTTTCTGTGATTCTACAGTTGGCAGTTAATTTTCATTTTTATTATTTTTCTCAATTTCATGAATTCACGCTAGAACCTTAAACAATGGAGTCAGAGAGAAACTGCTTTTAGTTTTGAGTTGAACAATTTCAATATATTTGCTTGTTCTAAATCTGATTCACAGTTTCTGACAGGATTTCCAGTTTGGGGGGGGGAGGTGTAAAGTCAAAATTAAGCGGGCGCAAGTGCAGTTTTGTTCGGTTTCTATAGATTTTCACAACAAAGTTGGGGGCTGTTGTCAAGATTGTAGGGGTGACACCCCCGACAGAGAATCACTGATCAGATTACTCTAAATTCTGACAAGCTCTCAGTATGTTTTCATTATGTCCTCTCTAACTATATAATATAAATATAATGTACTTGTGCCAGCTCGAATTGAGCTGGAAAATAAAATACGAGGGTCATTTGAAAAGTTTTTGGAATGAAATACAGACATTTGCATATCGTTCGGAAATCTTGATCATCTTCCTACGTAGTCTCTCTTTACACTTATATACTTCGTAAAACGATATTCTAAAGCCTTTATGCCGTCGCGGAAAACAGTTTCCTCTAGGCCTGCGAAATACGCATTCACTGACGATTGAATCTCTTTGTCTGAAGCAAATCCAAGTCCACCAAAGTATTTTTTTCAGCTACCAGAATAGATACAAGTCTGATAGAGCTAAGTCTGGCGAATAAGGTGGATGTGGTACCAAAACATAATCTAACGCATTGGTTTCTAGCATTTCAACGACACCTGTATGAGGCCGAGCATTGTCGTGATGCAAGGTGATTTTCTTCTTTGCTAAACCTGGATTTTTTAAAGTTATTATGTTGCTTTAGTTGGTCTAAAAGCTGTCCATAGTATTCACTTAATGGTATTTTCCTGGCGTAATGTAGTCAGTGAGAAGGATACTTTTTACAACCCAAAAAGGTTATGCCATATCTTTCCGGAAGACTTCACATACATTGCCCTTTTGGGAGGTGGAGAACCAAGATGTTTCCAGTGTTGTTTCGTTTCTGAAGTGAATTAATGTATCCATGTTTCACCATTAATTATGAATCAATGCGAAAAATTAGTTAGATTTAAAGAAACAAGACATGGGCTAACTTGTCCTTAGAGAGCTGCATCCTCAGTCGTTTTTGGTCGAGTTTCAACAATCGCTTCACCCATCTTGCAGCCAGTTTTTTCATGCACAATTCTCCTGTCAAAACAAGGCATATGCATTCACCTGAATTGCCCAGACTTTTTGCAATATCACTCATTTCTAATAATCTCTTGATTCTGCGTTACCATATCATGAACTTTCTCAACAATAAAAGTGACCGATTTTGGTTGTCCACTTTGTGGATCAAATTCCACGACCGCATTTAAACTCTAATGCCAATTTGGCAATAGTTAAAAATGAGGGAGCTGAGTCCCCAAGAGTATCTTTTATATCATTATGTGTATATCTGTTGCGTTTATACTCTTCTTCACTAAATATTTTATCACGACCCAGTGTTCAAAATTTGTCATATTTTTTTTTCGAACAGACACGCTTGCACCACACTTTCCCGCAAACATTTACTTATACTTTTGTTGCTATTTACTGATTTGAACAATAATGCAAAGTTTCTGTAGAGGAAGATCTATAATAATCATGTACGCGGTTTGGAACTAGTACTGCCATCTGTGGGTAATTCCAATACCTTTTCAAATCACCCTCGTACACAAAAAGAGTGAATATCGCACACGTTGAGTTCTACTGTATTTTGTTTTATGACAAACTACATTTCTGGAAGGAGCTTTTGTAGTGGCTTCAGAGTAATACCTAAATAAAGTTTCTTCCCGTTTACTTTCTTTTGTTTTCCTTTTTTTCTTTTCTTTTTCGCGAAATGGAAAAGAAAAGCATAGACCGATTTCTTGTACAGCGAAACTCACATGATATGTTTCGACAGTCGGCCACCAGGGAAATCATCAATGTGCAACCTACACAGAATGAAAAAAAAAAAGATTCCAATCTCTGGAGACAGAAAAATGCCATAAGGAGGGACTAAATTCTTGAGAGAAGGTAAAATTTCTTTCGTTGTATTGTTTATTATTATTATTATTATTATTATTATTATTATTATTATTTTGTGTAAAAGGAGGTTAACAGTTGAAACTCATTTCTGAAAGATCTTTTAGAATAACTAAGAGATTTCATGCTAGTGTTAAATCTTTTGTACAAAGTAAATTAAAGTTAACAGTGGTTTAGATTGAATGATCAATTTTCTATTTAGCTGTGTAGTTCAAGATTTTTCCTTTTGTGCGATATGGTTCGCTTTGATTTTCGATAATAATTTTAATTCCAGTGACATCTTGTTTCTATTTGGAGAACTATTTGAATCAACAGTTACTAAACTTGATGGGTAGTTTCGAAAGCCACATAACGTGGCGTTGCAGTTCAATACCCACGTGACCCAAAGCGTGAGTGAACCAGTTTACTAGAATCGAGTTGAACTTTAGATCTTGACAAAGTACGTAGGTTTTAAGTAAGCGTTGTATTCACAGCTCCCTTTCTTCTTTTTATAGATTTTTAAAGAACATCATCAAAATGAAATTGAGTAGCCGTGGCTCCGGCAGTAGCGCATTGGACTACGAATCGGGCGACATGTGTTCAAATCCTGGCCAGGAACGGGAGACTTTTCTATCTTGCCCGGCGCTCTGAGGTGCACCCAACCTCCTATCAAATTGATTACCAAAATGTCCTTCGTATTCCTGGGCACCTGGGGGGAGTAAAGACGAGCGAGCGTGCTAGAGCTGAAACTGGGTCACTTTTGGTGACCCGACCTGATCCTAATATAGGTGTTGCGATGACCGGTCCGAAACTGTCATGACTCGAATGACGCCACCGACTCGGTAACCAGGTATTGACCCAAATTATCAGTGTTAACTTTGTGATCCGGCGACCTGATAACCCAATCATATCCAATTGACCCACTGGCCCAATCCTGACCCGATCACTCTGTCATTGACTTGATTTCACCTGGTCTTGTTAATGTGGCTTGAATCAATCATTACGTTCATTTGAAACGTCCATTTCCAAATGGCTCCTTATCCAAGTGCCATAAATGGTTAGAAAATAGACAAACACACTGTACGTGTTATATACTTCTCTTTTTTCAAGGCTAGAGCAAATGTGCAGCTATGAATATCTTACAAAATTGGAGAAGTATTAGCTTATCAACCTTCTTGCAAAACCATATTGGAAAACATAACAATATACACAACTTTTATTATTCTGACCTTTAATTTCTTACGATAATTAATGGATTTGGACACGGTTTGGAATCGCAAAATCTCACTAATGTATTACAAAATTATATAACTCAACGATGTCAATATATCCATTTCATTTTTTTTGGATAAGGACCTCTTTAGAAATGGACGCTTCATTTGTGACATTCAAAATTTCCTCCGTTATTTGTACACCTGGCGGGTGTTATTTTTTATTTACGGGGATATAAGATTTTTTTACTATTATTAAGAACTTTTCGGCATGGTGCTGGAGGGAGGTAAATCCCCTGAAAGAAACACTACTCAGACGATGAGAGTCAAGAAGAAATAATTGAAAACCCTGTTTTTCAGGTCATCAGATCGAAATCGGATCACCAGGTCAGGTCAAGCATAAACAAGGTGACCCAGGGACCCGGTCCTTAAATTGAAACGAATATGGCCCGTTTCAGCTCTGAAGAGTAGAACTGACCACCACAACTCACTTCGTGCCATTAATGAAGAATATATCGCCACGCCCACATTTTCCATGCGCCGTTCACGCACAGGGGGATACTTTTAACTTTACATTTTACCGTGAAAATGAAGAAGATGATTGAAAGTTCAAAAACTAGGCTTGGCAATACTTACTAATATCTATCAAATGAACTACGTCAGATTTTAAAGCCGTTTCGTTTAGTCGAGAAATTTGAGGTAAATAAAGTATGACATTATAATTAAGGCCTTCAAATTTCTAATCTGATACAAACACGTAAGAGATTATTTCGCTTGAAAGATATTGTTAATCATTTTAGAATATTATTATTGCTTGTCATTTGTCAATTACTTCTAAATATCTCTAACAAATATTGGGGGGTAATCAGGCCTCTGAAGCAATAAGTATTCGTTTTGGATAAATTATTAAACTTTGATTTTATGTTATTACTGTTATTTCATTCTCATGCAGTAAAACATGTTTTTTAAACGTATTTTATAATATTGAATCAACATTTTAACAAAGAAATCTTTATCAATATTGTTTACAATTAATTTCAAAATTTGCTTAGCTTAGATCTGTGGTCAATCCACCTAATAACAGCGACATTTTTAGTGTTGATTTTATGGTAAAAAGTGAATTTGGGGTTGCCTTTTTATTGCTGATCTTTTCTTCCGTTTGTTTAATAAATGGAAGTTATTCAAATGGTTCAAAAGTAAATTTTGATTTCTGTTAATGACTGTGCGTATTATAAAGAGTGTACAAGACGATGCTTTAGTTTACAACCTAAGTTCTAGATATATTCGATTATACGCAGCCTTTCCCACTTTTTCAATGATAATACTTTGAACTGAGGAGGAAAACCACATCTAGGTTTTTATCGTTTAACTAAGTATTGCCATTCTTTCTTCTCTTAAAATGTACACTGCAAAAACTGTACCTCTTGTACCCACAATTTTTTAGAGGAAGTGGCAAACCCAGGGTTGGGTTTAGAGGGACGGTTCTTTGCCCCCTCCCAGTTCTTGGGAGGGAACAGATTAATAGAAACAAAAACGATGATAAAATATGAATCCTTGTGCCTGTCACTGCCTCTCAAAAATAGTCGGTATAATGTAGCCTACAGGGAAAGAAGAGGCGCTGTCGAAGAAAGGTGATTTCTCGTAATACACATTTTAAGGCTTAACTCTCCCATTTATTTTTATATATATTTAATATTCTGAAAAAACTGTCATTCTTCAGTACTTTTTAGGAGTGCAAACCCATTTTTTAAAGAATGGAGTCCCCTTTTTACTCTTCAGTTCCGAATTTATTACTTAAATCTTTGTCCTCTGATCTCTTGATCTAATGAAATTTAATTAACAACAATGATATGAAGACCATTATCAAAGACAAATTGCTCTATCAGTCTGATGGTTGTTAAATTACTTATCACAGTACCTGTATACCTAAGATTCACATATAACATTTTGCTGACACTTAGGTTGGTCATTTATAGTTATGCCATAATTGTTGCCGAGAAACCATCCTTACACATAAATTATCAAAAACATAATGTTGATGGCCTCTTGTATACATGAGTAATGTTGACTAGAAACTTAAAATCCATGTGTAATCTGAAGGTGTGGAAGTGTACATGGTGGTGTGGTAGTATGCTCCACATATTGTTGACCAACAGCACGAGGTGAGGAGGGGTGGTCAGTCCAACGCTCGACTGTCTTTACTTTCCAAAGTACCCAGGAGTACTAAAGACCCTGGAACTCAATTCGATAGGAGGCTGAGTACACCTCAGAGCGTCAGACGTGGGCGCATTGAAAAAAAAAACTCTTCAGCGGTATCCTGACCGGGATTTTAACCCGGGCCGCCGGATCCGTAGTCAGAACTGCTAACGCCTGAGCTACGGTTACTCAGCAAACGATATATTTCAACTTCACGTATCACAGAAGTTCGTACTTCGTATATTATTTTAATGTATATCTTTTACTGTAAAAAGGTTATTTCAACTTCGAGACCACAAGGATATTTCAATTTGAAAACGTATCAGCTATGATATTCAAATGCGTAATGATCTCAGATTCTAAAATGTGAAATTGCTTTTATGTAAATATTACTATTCATCGATTTAGTAATACCCCATTCTCACCGCACCAACCCCAGATAACAAACTAAATGTCATAAATGCACCGTGAGAACTGCATGTAATTGTACACATGTAAATAGTAGATAAAATCCTGTTCAATTCTCTCGTATTTGGATATTTTCAGTCTTAGATTCAGTTACTCACATTACATTCATACGAGTAGCCTGACAAGCTGCCAATCCGTGAAACAGTGAGATTTAGTATATTTTATGTTTTAAAGTTGTATCGGTTGCACCATTATGGTTATGAAAAATGACGTTCTCGGTTAGCCTACAGAGTCCTGGAGAGCACATTTCAATTTATGCTCTCGAGTACAACCAACAACCATTTAGACCCTACTGGTAAGCGCTAAGAACTTGTAATTGTTAGACATTTATATTCCGTGAAATCACGCAAAAGAAATCTCCATTCATTTCCTTATGTGTATGCAATCCCGTCTTGCAACAGCGTCAAGTTGGTTGTATAACATTTAAGGATGTGCGCGTTAATTGCACGAAGGCGGGTTTGTTTGTTCCTCACTTCAGCGGTCGCTTTCTGTTTTCGAGAGACACTCTTTATTCTGTTTTATCTGTTTGTTCTTCTGTCCGACTATTTGTCCATCGGCCCGCACAGTTTGTCTATAATGAAGACTAGCGCGTCAACAAAAGCAAATGAAGATTTATTTAATCTCGAAGCGTTTATGCTTGCTGTTTAACAGTTTACTTGCTTTGAGTATATCCTCGCTTGCAGTGAATTATTTTCTCTCTTCTTGTGGGAAATGAATCACTTGTATAGTCACTTGTTAAAGATGTCTCCCTTAGGGACATTATGTAAAATGGAAACCAGATAAACCCATATAGCTAGGCATCAAAAGTACTGTTCACTAAGCTCGTATCTTACCTTTGCTGTGCGATAGTAACCTTTTAATTATCGCGTTTATTCATCACAGAATTAAACCGAGTTCTACTGTGTGAAAAGTATGCAGCCTTTGCACAGTCCTGTGCAAAGATGACCTCTTTAGTGTACCTTCTAATTAATAAAGTATTAATTGAAGATTGCTACTGAAATATGATAATACACGCTAAAAAAATGTATGGTTACAGTAACCATATAACGTGATTTTTCATAGTTAATTTTGGAACAGCAATACTCTGAGTTGCAAATACCATACAAGTATTGTTAATCGTATATTGTCACTATGAAAATACACATGGTTAGGTGTATTGTTATAATTACAATACTGTTAACAATATTGTATGGTCAAATTCTTCTTTCTAGTTAAATTAACAATATATTTTGTCGGATTATAGTTAATTATTCAATACTGTATAGTTGAATTAACTAGGAGGTGTCATGTCTGACCATACTATATATATTTTTTTTAAATTTCTAGCCACAGCTAGGGCCCTTACAGAGGGTTACGCCCTCTATTGGGAAAGGGATATTAAGAGAAGAAGGAGATTTAAAGGATTTGTGGGTGGGCAAAATGGTTTCATTTTCTTTTCTTTATTTTCTCAATTTCAATAATCTGGACATTATGAGTTTGCCTCATAAATCATACTTTTATGGTTGACGTAGGTAGATGATGATGATGGAGATGAAGTGCTCTTTGACGTCACAACACGTTGGTTTTGTTAGTGAGACAAATGCTGGGTTATCTTCTGTTCAGAAGTTACTCTGAACTGATAAGGGACAGTATGGACCCTGTTAGTGGATGAATATTAGTGTGCAAGATATGATGGTGCTATAAATGGGGTTGGGGGTGTCTGGGAGATGAAAGTTGAGAAGGATGTCATGATCAGGATAATCCAGAGGAATGGTGTGATGATAGAGGGGAAGGGAAAGCGAGATAGGCGTATGGACGAAGGTGGTTGTTGGTTGTACTGCGACTATATCGTGCAGTGTTTCGAAAAGTAATGGGTGATGAGATTCGAGGCGTTGACGTATGTATTCAGTCGGAGCTGTTCAAGGTGATAAAGGATGTGTGGGAATGGTGTACGGTCATATAGTTTTGCTGTTGGGCTCGGTAATCTGATGCTGAATGCTGTTCGCAGTGCGTGTCGTTCTAGTATTTTCACTTTGTGGTAGAAGAATAATGCTGCTGAAATCCAGGCGGTGAAGCCATAGGTGAGTACGGGCCGTAGGAACACTTTATAAGTGTTAAGTATAGTTTTCGATTGTAGACCCCAAGTGGTGCCGGTTAACTGTTTCAGAAGGTTAAGCTTATTGTATGCTTTGGATGCAATATGACTTAAGTGTGGTCGCCATGTCAGGTGGTGGTCAAAGATGATTCCGAGATAAGTGACAGTTTTGGTAGGTTGAATTGGCGTATTATGGATAAGCGATTAGGATTTCGATGGACACGCGTACGGCGATTTGGTGGAATGAAAACAATGGGTTGAGTCTTATTTGGATTGATTTTCAGTCCCCACTTATCGCACCAGTCTGTAAAACGTACTATTGCTGAATTCAAAGCGATATTGATCTGTTGGATAGTTTTGCCTTGGGCAAGAAAAAACTGTGTTGTCAGCGTACTGGAAAAGTTTAACATTTTCAGGTAAAGTAGGGATATCGGCGACAAACAGTAAATATAGAAGTGGTGATAATGCAGAGCCTTGAGGAACTCCTGTGTGGAGGAAGATGGGATGAGAGAGAGTGGAATTTATGTTGATGTATGAGAGTCGGTTAATGACAAAGTTGAATATGAAACGGAGGTAGCAGATAGGAAAGCGAAATGAGAGGAGTTTATGTATGAGGGCTTCGTGCCAGACTTTATCGAAGGCCTTTTCAAGATCGAAAAGCACCAGGCATGAAGGTTGAGATTTATTGTAATGATGAGTGATTAAGTTTGTAAGTCATAGGAGTTGGCCATTAATACTATATCCAGAACGAAAGCCAGCTTGAGTGGGAGGAATTAGGTTGTGGTCATTGAGGTGTGTATGTAGGCGATGAACGAGGATTCTTTCAGGGATTTTGCTGAAGATAGGAGTTAGTTGTATGGGGCGGTATGAGGAGACTGAATCGGGGGGTTTGTGAAGTTTTAGGAACATTAGGGTTTTTGAGGTTTTCCATTCTGCTGGTATATAGCCGGTGCGTAGAATAAAGGTGTATATAGTGGCAAGGAGATGAAGGAGCTTCTTGGAGATGCCGATATAATATATTGTCTATGCCTGTGCGGTATTGCCTTTGTGAGTGGTGATGTGGGTGATATCATCAACAATGATGGGTGCAGTGAGTGGTTTATTTATAGGAAGAGTGTGGGTGGTGTTTGGCTGTAGGTGAGGAGATGAGAGATTGAGTCTGTGAACTGGATGATGACGTTGTGTATGGGCTGGTTGGATTGGGGGTGAAAATCTCTTGGAGGTGTTCGGCAAATGCTTCTGCTTTGTCAGTGTCAGTGTGTAATGGTTGGTTGTGATGAATGATAGGATAATGTGTTTTAGTACATTTGCCTGTGAGTACATTAAATCGTTTCCAATATTTTTGTGGGATGATGAGTGGCGTGAAGGTTATTGCAGGTTTTAACCCATTGTCTGGTTTTGTAGACTTTAAGGTAGTTTCTAACTGTACGTTGGAGCTGACGGTGAAGGCGGAGGGATTCAGGATTTTTGGTGCGTTGATAATCTTTGTAGAGTTTTTCGGGATCGGGTGATTAGAGGAAGGTATTGAGGAGGTAACTTGGGTCTTGATGGTATGGATGTGGAGGTAGGGATGATATCTCTGGAAGCTGTTTGGAGTGTGGTGGTGAGGTATAACATACAGTGATATAGGTCGTTTTCGGTCTCGGGAGATGATAGGTTATCAATTTGTTCTGTTAGATAGGTGCGATAAGCGGTCTAGTCGGCTTTATCATATCGTAATGTAGTGCGTGATTGTGGTGGATTTTGTTGTCGGTGTTGTATAGGGGTATCTATAATGAGTTTGATAAGTGTATGATCGCTACCGATGAGATCACGTACGTCTACATGATGGTGCGTGTTTAGATTTGTGGAAATGATAACTGCGTCCGGTGTGGTGTTTGAGTCTGGGCGAGTTGGCTTGGGTAGTGGGATGATGTTGCCAATAGTTTGAGTGAGTATGACATTTCGAAAGTGATCTTTTTCTTGTTGAGGTCGGCTGTGAAGATTGAGATCTGCCATGATGATAAAAGTTCGAA
Source organism: Lepisma saccharinum (assembly GCA_022664845.1). Lineage (NCBI taxonomy): Eukaryota > Metazoa > Arthropoda > Insecta > Zygentoma > Lepismatidae > Lepisma > Lepisma saccharinum. The sequence goes on along the minus strand of JAGDQP010013308.1, from coordinate 20,186 downwards.
AGTTATTTGATATGTAGGTGAAGAATGAGTAAGGTATGGCGTGACCAGGTCGGATGTAAACTGTTGCTACTGTGTGACAGAGGTTTTGAAAGTATAAAGTTGTTATGAGATCCTCTGTTAGGTGAGGTAATTGTGGATTATGTTGACGATGAGGAGTATTCGGACTGAAACCTATGGCTACACCGCCGTTTGATCTTTGTGCCGGTATGGAGTTGTCATGACGTATGAAGGTGTAACGTGGTATTTTGCAAGTCCAGTGCTTGTTGAGTAGAGTTTCGTTTAGAAGGAAGGCATTGACATTTTCTTCTAGGAGTAGTCCAGAGCATATGGTCCAAGTTTGCATATGGTCCAGAGTATGTTGCGGTGAAACTGACATTGAGAATATTGAGCGTACTGTGTATTGGTTTGATATAGTACATGCCGTCTTTGGAAAGGCTTGATCTTCTGCAATGTTAATGTAATGAAGGCTAGCAATCTCTCGATGGTAATTGGTGCATTGATGTAGATGATCGGCTCGCTTGTTTGTTCTACTGGTTGTGTCCTGATTGGTATTACTAGTTCCGATTTTGTGGCTTCTGGTGCTGGTCGTGCTTTACATTTATAGCTGAACGTCGGATGTTGTTCGTTACACGTATTGCATTTTGGTGGAGCCTGCATGTTTGGACAAACTTTGGTATGATGTGGACCGGAACAAAAGGCGCATTTTGGTAGATTCGGACATTTATTTGTCTGGTATGAATTATAGATTTGACACTTCTCGCACCTAACTGGCAATGGTGGTGGTGTGTGCGGTGGTTCTACCCGATACCTGCGTCTGTAGATGTATGCACCTGCTGCCAGTAATGTATTGATGGTGTCCTGTGCATTGGTGAATACTATGACGATGTATGTAGAACCTGCGTTACACACAATTCTGATGTATTTGATGATGGAATGACCTTCTGCTCGCAGTTCTGCTTCTATCTCTTCGATGGTGAGTGATGGTTCTATCCCACGAATGACAACTGATAGAGATGGTGCTTTGCGCGTGGCGGTGGAGGTTGTTTTGTGCCTCTGTTCTATAGAACTGAGAGTTGAGCTGTTTTCCCGAAAATTTCAAAGCCGTTGCGTATTGTTTGTGCCAAATTGCAATCATGTAATTTGATGATGATGCTATTTTTTGTGAATTTGATTTCTGAAATGGATGATCTTGGTACATACTTGATGAACTGTTGAAAAATCTGTTTGCTGTTTTGGAACTTGCTGTCGTAGTTGGTGAGCAGGAAAGCATGAAGTTGTGGTTTGTGAGCTGAAGAGAACTGGTCTTGATTGTCAATTTCTATGGCATTGTCATCTGATGATTCGCTTAACCTTTTGGTGCTTTTTGTGAGGATTAGCTATGGCTGATGAATTCGAACGTGGTGAGCGAGACCTGGAGCAGTGAGGTGCAGAACCTTGTCGTTTGTCTATGGTAGTTTTTTCCATGCTGCGACGTGATTTGGCGATCTTGTCTAGCGATGAATATGTTGGTGGTCCTGGTACTACTGGAGGTAATTTATGTTAAAGTTGATTATCTGATGGATCTGCCATGATGATGTCATAAACGTGAAGCTACAATGAATGATTATGATCAGTCAATGTGCAATGATTGTCAAAATCTCAGACTAACTCGCTCCCTCCGACACTGACCAGTGCCGTCAATCCTATTGAGGCAGTACGTGTGCTAATCTCACTCGAGCGTATACTACACAAGATCCTCGTGAGCACATTAACAAACCCCAGGTAGGCTAGGTCAAGTTACGCTATATAGTTACTCATTAACTATACAAATATTGTTAGAAATTGATGATATTTTATTGCTGTTGTGACCATATTTATTGCTAAAGGGCCTCCAGACAGAGTATTACATTCAAAGATAATATAATACGAATAAATCATTAGCAGTAATCGTTGATTACAAATTTAGATTCCAGAATTATCACTATTCTTGTTGTCTGGCATTTAGAAATGGTACCTATGACAGCGCTATCTCTTCAGCGCCGTTTAATCACTTAAGCTCAACGTTACTACACATTGCAAAATTACTTCAAATTACGTGAAATTGTATAATACGTTTATTGTTCGTAATCATAACAGGAATACTCATATCATAATCTCACATGAGGCCATAACAAATCCTTCGTCATCCTTAGGTACATGTTTCTAACTTCTCTCGATTCGAACAAACAATATGGCGTCCAAGCACACAGTCCCAGAAAAAATATTGTAATATTAACTATGCTTTTGTGATTTTCTGCGCATACGCATCCAATAACCATCGATCAACAATAAATATATTGCCAAACTCGTAGGTCATGAAGGAATATGATAAAATCAACCATACGTATGATTTTTCCAGCAATATAAACTTTAACAATATTTGTTTAGGAATCCCAACTATACAATAATACGAGATATAGTCAACTTAGCACAAGAGTATCGTTACCGTAGCACAATTATGGTTACGACAACTATAAAAATTAACAATACAGTTTAGCAATGCCAGTATAGTTAAATTTACCAGGGCTTTTCTTACAGTGTAAGTTTACCTAGACCTGTCTGCGTTTGAAAGAGCCGGAGAAACCAATAATATGTCACAACTGGTAAAAACTGTTTGTCTTAATATCAAATAAACATTGCTACAGAAATAATATCACGAAATGATAACATCAGAAATGTCCTTGTTTGATCACCCAATGAAACCTACAACATGCTATTATTCGTGAAGCCTATTAGTTTCTAATACGAACACTATATTCACCAATTAACACCATATTTCGGAAATACTCCTCTTGAAGCCACAGTTGACAATTTTTTGCACTGAAGCTAATCTTTCTATCTATTTATTTATAGTAATAGCGATCACACTTACCAAAGAAATCTCCTTTTTAGAAAAAACATTTGTTTGCGAGTGACGTCCATCCTAATTCCAACATTTGATATAATTTCTTTTAACCTAATGACTACAGTAACTTCCCATATTGATTTACAATGATTTTTCATGAGACAAGCATGGGCTGTTTTACCCCGATCACGTGGTTTACAGGCAGGGCCATCTTATCCCAACATGCAGCCACTTATGAAATCGCCACTGGTCCTGATGTGTGTATAGCCTCTGTCGAAAACTGCAGTGGTATCGAATACTGCAGCTAGTAATTATTCTAGTATAGTACTTCCCTTTTCCAAGATTACGAAGTACTATGTTTCTCATAGATTAGACGAAAAATTCATCTTAAATTTTACACATGCCTTTCGATTTGTGAACGGTGTGTTCTCACGTAACACAGCAATGTCCTCTCTTACAGACCACTTGCAGAAGACACACTTACGGCGAAATGGTCAAATACTGTGAATTCAAAAGTGCCACTCATAAGTAAAGGCACCACGAGTGTCTCGGGGGCCATGTTTGCAGTCTTTGAACAAATGACTCTGCGATTCACTTCACCACAAACTTATTAGAGAACTACCCGTCGTTGTTGTTAAATTATAAGCAAATTCCCGAAATTTACGTTATTATCTATTCTAAAATATCCACGTAATCTCTCAATATATTATTTAACGTTCGCTTCAGAGTTAGTTGTTTTTTCTCACAAACTCATAATTATTGACATGTTAAGAGTAGAGTCATCTTTATATTAAAATATCTTCAAAACTTGTCATCAATTTTTAATTTTGTTGCTAATAACATTTTTAATAATAATTCTCAATCCCTTTTTAGCTTTAGGAATATGTTCGGAAGGTATTACCTAGTAATTTCAACGCATTTATATAATCTTGAAATTCACTCAATGCAAGCGCTGTTTTAATTTACCTGATAATTCGTCTACTGTGCCATCGAATTCACTAATATAGCTTAAATTCACTTCTACCGCTAACAAGATAAGGTTTTTTTCTTATTCAATATATGTGATTAGAGTACGTAATGAAAAAAAAACTTGTTAACTATTATTGTTCTCCTAATAATTAACACTTGAAGATTACAAAAAATCTTATAAACTATAAACACACAAGAGACTTTTTCTTCGCTTAATAATCTTAACCTAAACAATATTTTAATTAGAAGATAAATTAGGAAGAAAGGCAAGGTCTTCGTCACGTAAATTCCTCCCCTTAGACTGAATAAATCACCTCTTAAAACAAAGTGAGAACGAAACTAAAGAAGATTTATGATAATTGCCCTTTCGCTGAAAAGTACAGAAAATCGAAACGCCTGACATCTAACGGAGAATCTTGGCAAGCAACAAGGTTTGTGCCTCATACAACCTTGGACTTGTTCCTAATATCAAAGTTCCTGGAAAGAAAGCTGTTATTTATTTCTCAATTTTTTATCTTTCCTTCTTTTTCTTTCATCGTATCCAGTTATATCTGGTTTTGAAGATAAGAATGATTAAGAATAGCCATCAGAAATAAGTTAGAACATTTTGTTGAAAAAAAAATCTTTATTGCGATCTGGTTTATTGAAAGTCATAATACAAATAGTTTAACAATACGATTGTTAAGATTTTGTTCTTTTCAAGCCTCGATTATCCAAAAACAAGTCTTTTGACAGCAAAGTGAAAGTTCTAGTTTAATTAGTACCTTCAGCAGGTAACATATATCACGGTTACTTTCAATGTTCCTGGGTCTAGATAAAATGCTGGTGTTTCAGATGAAGTGGTTTGGAACCCACTGTAAATATAACTCTTTGAATAACAATTTCACCAATTATAGATCAGAAAAACTAAGAAAAAGGAAGTGTTAACACAGTTTAAAAAGACTGCAGAGGCCGAATCCCCAATGGAACCCGTAGGCACACACGAGGACCACTTCCACCCCTGCCTTTTACGATAAATTCCAATCATTGCAGTGCTAGAAATTGCAGAAAAGGCAGTCACCACCCTGTTGCCACATCTCGGCAAGGCTTTGGCCTGCAGGGTGTTACCTGATACCGAAAGCAAACCAGGTATTGGTAGCATGTTTGTTAATTACCGAAATTTATTCAAATTACAAAATATAATACTCGTATACAATAATTTATTGATAAAAATATGAGTTGGTGCACTTTACATTACATAGTCCCTTGATGATCACAAGTACATTAACAAGCCATTCTACGTAAGCTAAGCCAAATACTAAACTTAACTAAACTATATATAAAATGAACTGTGTTAGCAATTTATATTAGCTAACTATACTAACTAACTGAAACTTAACATATAATTTAAGAATATAAATACAGAAAAATTATATAGATAACACAAGAAAATAAAAAACAGGAAAGTTGAACAAAGTTAAATGAAAACTAAACGAACACATACCTAAATTGCCTAGCCAAGTTAATAGTAAATAACAACAAGCCTAACGTGGACTTATTCTCTTGAATTTACATAATAAATATGGCCCTTTAAAATCATACACTAATTATAACAGTAAGAATAATAATTCAGCACCTAGCTCATCCCTATAGCTCCCTAACTAAGCCATATTAAAATATCAAAACATTAAACGTTCATACAACACCGACAAATTGAGAAGCCTGACTATAGCTAGGTTTATACTTTAAACAACCTGTTAAAGCTATCTAAGTTGTTGCCATAACAGAAGCTCTAAGGGAGAGTTTCTGAATCTATCTTAGTCTAGTTAACCCTAATTTAACTGTTGTTAATACTATCTAACCTAATATTATTTCAATTCAAATAAAGTACTAAAGTAACAATTATTAAAACCAATTTAAAATAATGTAAGCAGATTGTAATACTCAAACTAACTTGATTATCAGGCATCTATTTACAAAATGGAACAGATTGCTATCTTATACTCTCCCTAAATAACATGAGTAAAATTGACATTACGTTGTCATAAAAGTTCAAAAACACTTCTTTCCTTTGGTGTGAGCTGTACGGATTCGATGCCAGAAAGCCAGTCGCAGAATTTTGTTAATATCCTATGTAAAGACACCGGCCGGATAGGTGTGTGGTCTAAGGCGTTAGGCCAACGACTCGAAAGTCCCGGGTGCGAGTCCCGGCAGGGGCATGGGTGTTTGTGGATTTTAACTAGGTTGTAAATAATCCAATCGTGACGGGCCAAAGTCCAAAGTTACTAGACTGCCCCATATAAAATAAAGTTTAGTAAAGTTTTACCGATGTAAAGACAGTTGAAGACCTAGTTGTCTTGCGGAAGTTCCACATAAAATGCTGCCGTGGGAACAGGACACTTGTAATAAGTAATCGTCAGGTCCTTTATATTTAATTTTGTTGGTTTCTTAGTAAGTGTTTTAATATAACTTTATCGGCATAAAGTGTTCTTACAGAGGTATAATGCGCTGGTCACTTCAGTGCGCCATTGTAGAATTAATTATCCGTATGGAGGCTAGGAGGTTCTAGTACATAAATGTGGATGGCACGACACTGGGATTGGAAATCAAAATTAGCCAATCAGAGAGGACTAGGAACAACCAATAGCTGATTAGTTCCAATCTGAACATTTCAGCTTATATTTTGGCAAAGAAATCACAAGAAAAAAAGATTCTACAAAGAATTTCACATGATAATTTGGCGCAATAGGGTGTTTGTACTTTGTGTTGATAACAGGGTTTCATTTGTTTGTTGGAACATATATTTATTGAAAGATAATGATAGATTCTACTGTTCGAGGTATTTGAAGCAATATAAATTTGTTAAGAACTTAAGAAATACTCTAATATTATGAATCTGCAATTAACGTCTATCATACCGAGCATCACGCGCTTGCCAAGAAATATTCCAAGTGACTTCACATGTCAGTATAGTCCTTGTGCCAGAAGGGAAAAAACGATAATTTTGTATAAAATGTGGGAACCAGATGAAACTTTCAGCACTTGTACACTGACATGTATAGAGCACAAAAATACATGATAGACATTCCAAAACATTAGCTATCCAAGATGGCGGCCATTCAAAATGGCGGCCGACTCAATTTATTAAAATCAACATATCTCAGTCATGAGTTATCCGATTTCGATCATTATTTTTAGGTAGATTTCAAAGAAAAATATACCTATTGAGATCGATACGAGATGAAAGTATATTTTTATATGTTGTTTCTAGGCTTAATAGCTCGGTTAGGTTCGTTAATGAGCAAACTCGGTCGCCATCTTGAATCCAAAATGGCCGCCGAACCCATTGTTGTATAGAATACACAGCCTAAACCGCTGGAGCTATTGAAATCAAATTTTGCATAAATGTACAACATCACTTTTTGATTACGAAAATGTTACTTAAAGAGTTCAAAGACACCATCTTGGATCCAAAATGGCAGAAGTAAGAAATATATTTTCCATATCGTTTGAGCTAGAGATACGAAATTTGACAAAGGTGTATTGTCACGAGTAGTTCAAGAAAATATTACGAAATGTTGAAAAAGTCGCCATCTTGGATTCAAAATGGCCGCTGAACCTATTGTTGTAGAGAATACACAGCCAAAACGGCTGCAGCTAGAAATATCAAATTTGGTAACACTATATATTATTATTTGTATGTTACTAAAATATTACATGATGTATCCAAAGACCTTGGATCCAAAATGGCGGACCTAAAAACATTTTCCACGCCATTTAAGTTAGAGATACGAAATTTGGCATAAAGGTGCATTATGACGAGTAGTTTAGGGAAATATTACAACATTTGGGAAAAGTCGCCATCTTGGATCCAAAATGTCCACCCAAAATCCCATTTTGCACACCGTTCGAGCTGGATAAATGAAATTTTACTTGAAGTTGTACCATCACAAGTAGGTCACGACAATATAAGAATTGTCTTCAATCTTCAACTTTCAAAAAATCTTCAACTTGGATCGAAAATGGCCGCCCCAAAAACCCAATTTCCAAATCATTGAAGGTAGAGAAACGAAATTTTCTTTGAAGGCGTATGACCAAGAGTAGGTTACAATAAATGGGACAAACCTTCCTTTTGGGGACGCAGTCCCTCGTGGGAGGGTTCAGATGGATACCATGGTGGTGTAGTGCTGCAGTGATATTTTGGTTAAGATAAAGAAGGCGCATTATCTCAAAAGCACTGAAGTTGGGGGCGAACCTCCTACGGGGGTCTGGGGGCAGCGCTCCAAGCGAAACAAAGCGAGTATATATATATATATATATATATATATATATATATATGTCTTGTGAGGTATTGTTGAACAGCTCTTGATGAATAATCTACAAAACAATAAATAGTTTCTCGATAGCTCTCATATAAGGCGAGATTTGAATTTTTGAAAATAAAAAAAAGATCGAGATCTACCTCAGCCTGTAGGCCTACCGAAAGGATTTTTTTTTTAAATGAAATATATTTTTATTGGCTACATTTAAGTTTATTAGCAATATTTTCGTCAATCTAATAGGTTTTCAGTTAAATGTAAAAAGGTTTCATTTTAGCCTAAAATATTTTCTTATTTAATATTTAGCTTTGAAACGACTGGTTTTAGATAAACCTATGTCCTTATACAAAATATAGCGTGTAACATAGGATTTAATTTTGAAAAAGATCAATTAAATCCGACAAGTATAACCAGAGATATGGACAATTGTTTGAAAATTTCTGCGATGCGAGGTAACATTACGGAGGCACTAATGCGTGAAGAAGCTACATGATGATTTGGTATAAAATGAAGGGAACAAATGAAACTTTCAACTCTTGAACACTTGTCTATGAAGAGCACGAATATGGGTGATAGACATCACAAAACGGTAGTAATTCAAAATGGTGGTTATCGCCAATTCCCAATGTTAGGAGATTTCGATGGTTCCTTTTTTTAAAATGAAAGTTCATTTCTTTGCCTTCAATTTTTATTGAGAGCAATATTTTCATTAATATAATGGAGATTTTTTGTTAAAATAAAAAAAATGTGCATTTTTACCTAAATTATTTTATTTAATATTTACTTAAGTATATTTAGTTTTAGTTTATTAAGTGAAATTAAAAAAAATAAAAAATGTTATTATTTTCTTATTTAAGGTCTTATTAGAAAACGATATTTTTTAGATAAATATTTACTTTCAAAATGCTGCTGGGCCGCGGTAAGTTAATGGTTTAGCGCTCACCTCTGATGCTATGGGTTGGACCCCTGCTCCTGCTATATGGACTTTGTGGTGGATTAACACAGTATGCGTGGCTTATTTCGGTCCTCACCCGTTTCCTCCCAGTTTCTTCCACCAATTTATCTCATCATCCATCCTGTCTGACCGAAAGTTGCCTAAAAGTGTTAAAATTAAATTCAAAAGACGCTTCTTTAATATATACTTTTATTTGAGGAAAAGGGCAATAATATCCGATAATCTGGACATTAGAAATCACTACTAATAAAAAGTTTGGTTTTCTGTTATACTGTACAAACAGGTTAAAGCAAGTACATTCATTGTGATAGTCGTTAGAAACTAACTGAAAGTACTTTATATTGGCCAAAGTGCCTCAGAAATTTATTAAGAAGTGGCATCAGCTGTAATAAGATTCCATTCAGGTCAGGCTGTAAGGATGCACAGCACGGAAACGCTCTATTATTTTTTTTATTTATTTATCTTTCGATCACTGCGTGATTTAAATTAATCATTTGTTGGCGATAGCGTTATTCATTAACGGTTTTGCCGGGCTTCAAGAGTTCATAATACACAATACCGCTCTGGTTCCACCAGACACAAAGCATGGTCTTCTTGCCGAAGCGATTTGGCCTTGGTGCTGAAGGACCGGCTTCGCCAGGTGAAAGCCACGATTTTTTCCGCTTCGGGTTTCCAAAATAGATCCATTTTTCGTCACCCGTCACAAGTCGATACAGAAAGGATTTTCTTTCGTGGCGTTGAAGCAGCATTTCACAAGTGACTTTGCGATTTTCCATTTGACGTTCATTCAAATCATGTGGGACCCATTTACCCAGTTTATCGATCTTCCCCATTGCTCGTAAACGTCTGCTGATTGTTTCTTGTGACAGATTTAATGCTTTTGCCAATTGCTGTTGAGTTTGAGTTGGATCATCCTCCAATAACACCTGCAATTGCTCGTTTTCGCACTTTTGTGGTCTACCCGAGAGCGCACTGTCTTTCACATTGAAAACACCACTTTTAAATTGTCGAAACCATGTCTCACATGTTCTAATCAATGGAGCGTGTTCACCATATGTTTCTACCAGCACACGATGACTTTCAACAGCCCTTTTCTTTTGATTAAATAAGAAAAGCAATGCGTGCCGCAAATGTTATTTTTCAGGCACAAACTTCGACATGATCACTAAACGATAAAACAAAGACGCTAGTGTTTGGCGGACTCAACTTGTGTGTGTTTGTAGTTTAATGTCAGACGAACAAAATGACGTATGTGTCAAATGAATACGCTGCGTACTTTTCGCTGGCGCCATCTCTTAGGTAAACCGGAAACTACTTATGCATACACCTGGTAGATACGGAGAACTATCTAAAGTTCATCCAAATACTTCTCTAGGTAACATCAGCACAACGACTAAATTAAATAATGATTTCAGAATGCAATTAGTTGTATTTTCAAATTACGTGTCACCTCGAAATTATTCATCAACATAACAATGCAAGAATATAGTTATTGCATTATCGTACACACGGATTTCACTAAAATGACATATAACTAAATTTACGTAAATAACGTACTCATTCAAATACATTATTAACTGATACTTCTGATTATTAATTGCAATGCACATGTACATCGAATACCATGTGTTGAGAAGTTACACCATTTGTTTTAATAATTACAGTTGAACCAACTTCAGCTATTACCATTTTTGTTCATTTTATCTAAGCACAGAATCACTTCCTTGATTAGACTTGGTCATGCTGCTAGCATACTACATTTAGATTCAGAACTCTGAATCTTGGCTTTAATGTTTCATGTTAAAACATCTTATTTCATTTATAGGAATTGTGTAACGAGAGTTTGATAGTAGGATTTAAAACGAATTAGGAAAAAACAAAAATAATGAACAACCAACACACTGATATGAAAGAAACAATGATTATACGAGAGAAGATTGGAGTAACTGACAATGACGAATAACTAGGACAGATAAAATCAACGAAAACTAAGACGAATAAGGAAATAAATTGAAGGTGAAAAATGGCATGGAGCTTATTTGGAAGACAGAACTATATTTTAAAAATCCCTTTCGGTAGGCCTGCAGGCTGAGGTAGATTTCGAAGTTTCGCTGGGAGCCGGGGCTCGCCCCCCAACTTCAGTGCTTTCGAGAGGATGCGCCTCCTTTATCTTAACCAAAATCTCCCTGCAGCACTACACCATAACGGAGTACATCATCACCCTCCCACGGTTGGCTGCGCCCCCCAAAGGGAAGATTTGCCCCATTTATTGTAACCTACTCTTGGTCATACACCTTCATTGAAAATTTCGTTTCTATACCTTCAATGATTTGAAAATTGGGTTTTTGGGGCGGCCATTTTGGATCCAAGTTGACGACTTTTTGAAAGTTTTCTTATTTTGTCGTGACCTACTTGTGATAGTACAACTTCAAGTAAAATTTCATTTATCCAGCTCAAACGGTGTGCAAAATGGAATTTTGGGAGGTCATTTTGGATCCAAGATGGCGACTTTTCCCAAATGTTGTGATATTTCCCTAAGCTACTCGTCATAATGCACCTTTATGCCAAATTTCGTATCTCTAGCTCAAACGGTGTGGAAAATGGATTTTTAGGTCCGCCATTTTGGATCCAAGATGGCGTCTTTGAACTCATTAGGTAACATTTTCATAATCAAAAAGTGATGTTTTACCTTTATGCCAAATTTGATTTCAATAGCCCCAGCGGTTTAGGCTGTGTATTCTATACAACAATGGGTTCGGCGGCCATTTTGGATCCAAGATGGCAACCGATTTTGCTCATTAACGAACTTAACCGAGCTATTAAGCCTAGAAACAACATATAAAAATTTGGTTCAAATATCTTCAAAATTATGGCCGCTAGCGTGTTAATATATATATACTAAAATATATATGTTTATATATATATATATATATATATATATACACTTTCATATCGTACCGATCTCAATAGGTATATTTTCATCGAAATCTACCTAAAAAGCAAATTAGCAATATGTCTCAAGCGTAAAGTGTATAATTACTGTGCTTTATTGCGATGTTGTATGACTGTGAAATGTAGACTTGACTTGAAGAGTTACACAATGAGAAATAATGAGATACACGCTAGGAAAAGCGAGGATGAACAAAAAGACAAATGAATGGATTCTCTCTCTAAAAAAAAAAAGGTAAAAGATTTTATAAAAACTGCTGCGAAGAGGAAGTGGACATAATCCGGTCACATAGCTAGACGAACAGGTGGAAGAAGGACAACAAAGAGAAAACCTGGAAAGCTACCAAATGCAAGAAGAATAGATGAAATTAAGCGATCTTCAGGAGCTAAGTGGAAGAGGAAAGCAACTGGGCGAGATTTCTCAGAGAAAAGGGGGAGGTCTTCATCCAACAGTGAATTGAAACTGGTTCAATAGATATAAATTAGTTATATTATTACCAGATTAACAACAAAAGTTCTATTCATAGCTAAGAATAAGTTTATCTTAAAACTTAATGAATTTACCGAGAGGTTTAGTGGTCAATAGTCACTGATTTCGCGTCAGTACTGGAAAAGAGGAGTAGGTTGAACAACCTAAGCACCCAACGACCTGACTTTTACTAAATTTTAAATACCTCAATCTCAGTCGTTCTTATAAATAATCACTTTATAAGCCGATTATTTTAGTTTTGAAATAATTGCATGGAAGTGTGTCTATTGTCCATTGAATTTCAATAAGAAATCCATTGAAGAAGCTATGTTTCCGACAGGATAATCTAGATGGCATATCATCATAAAATGCAACAATACAAACTTCCTTCGTTATAATCGACTCGAAACTGAAAAGATGAGGCAAGATAAATAAATGAAATATAACTGAAAAATAGATGATTGGAGAAAACGAGGAAAATATTCTTATAAATATCTAATACGAGGGTTTTTCAATAAGTAAGTTTCCCCAATTTGTTTCTTTGAAAAACAATCTGCAAGAACAAAGCTTCAGAATTGGTCAATTTTGTTGTGATGTGTTGGCAACACTGAAAAAGTAGTGTGTCTCTGTGTTATCATTTTGGTCGTCAATTTAGCGCCAATTGTTATAGAAGTACTTCGTAACGTGTTCATTTATAAACATGTGCCGTCATGCGTTTCTTTTGTTTTTCAGCAAAATATCTGAGAATGCTTATTTATAAAGAAGGCTGTATTAGCCTTGAAATGCTACTTCTTTAGAGATAATTGTTCATAAAACTTCATAAGAGAAACTGTGCACTGTAGCAAAAGGTTGAACACCATAACAGAACATGACGTTATTGTTGCCGTTTTCAATGTGGTTAATGTAGATTGTATTTTGATCATTGATCAGTAGCCACATTAACACTGCTTGACACTGTAGGCTACTTCTAATTTCTCCATCACCATGAATGGCATGCATGCGTAAGGGAGTTGAAAAAACTGTGCTGTGTGTAAACTGTGTGCCTTATGGAACTTCCTATCGCTGTGAAATTTCATAGTGCCGCCTGCAACAGTGTATTAACATCATAGTCGGTTTCACAAAGAAATATTTTGGAACACACTTGATTAGTTTACCACAAAACCATCTGTTTCCTAGAATTGTAATCGGACGCTGATCCTTAGCCAAATCTAATTTGAGGATCTTCAATTTCAAGATAGCTGTGAAAGATGTGTATCATGTTTAATTACAGGCGTGGCCAGCAAAAAAGGTTCAATTCAGCTCGACTTTCCCTGTATTTTACTCGAAGTAGCCGAGAGATTAGCGAGTTAGCTTTCTGTAGTCGTGATCACGGGTTTAACTCTCATCAGAGTCCGTTGAATGGAGTGGTTCTGAGCCAACTTTAACAAAAACTGTAGGTCCCGTCCTTAGAAGCTCACTAACTTGTATTGGATGTTACTAACAATTCACTCACTCACTCCTGGATTTTATGCAGGACCTCAGTCCGAATAGGTGGCTGTCAGAAAAATAATCTTGTTTTAAATGTTAATAATTGCAAGACTCTCTAATTCACTAAGCGTAAAAGTAATTACTACTACAAATACTCAATTTGCTAGAATGAATCAAATATTTGTGATTTAGTAAAAAAAAAAAAATACTCTTGATTTAACATGCAATAACCACATTGTGCCTATGCACAACGAATCATATTGAAACTTAGGGTTAAGAATGACATTAGTAAAATATTTCAATAATCCATAGTTTCCCAAGTTGCTGTATTTTAATTATGTTATATCTGTAGTGGAATATACATTTCTATACGTACAATCCGCAATGCAGTTAATATTGTCAAACAATTGAGGTCATTCAATCAAACTGTTCATATTCTGACCATACGAATAAACTAGATTTATTCGGCATTGTTATTCTTTGATCACCTAACCTTCGAGAAAATGAGAATTATTAATGATATTTCATTGCTTTGTACATTAATAAATTAATTAATAATGAAGTGGACTGTACACATTTAACTGAAAATTCCTGCATTTAGAACTCGCATCGGCAACAATGTTTTCTTTTCTTTTCTTTTACCGCAAGATCAGCACAATTTATTGTTTTCTTATATGGCAAACTTGTGCAACTTACAACAATACTTGGTACCAGATAATGGTATAAATATCGAGCATTTGATTAAAAAATAATACGCTCGTGAATGATCCAATATATGCTAAATAATTTATATACTAATACGTAGAAACCGTATTAAAAGCATCTCTTTGCTCTTTATAGTAGGTATATAATGTTATTTTGTCTTGGAAATTTCAGTTGCTTGTATTACGATATAAGGTCATTGTAAGTAGGCATTATTTTGTTGTTTTCCGAATAAATAAATAAATACAAGACATTAAGATAGTTACACAAACAAGGCTGCGTAAAAGGATCTAAATATTTTCTGAAAATTATCATTATAGAACCTCCTATAATTACGATGCTTCATATTGCAACCTGGAGCATTGTGTCGGAAAGTGACTATGTACGAAAGTAATATTAATTATTGAGCAGTGTAAACACAACTTTATACAGTTAATAATCACATCATTATTCTTTTTTTTTAAATAAGAAAATTAATTTATTGAATGATGCTATTAATTTGACATAAATTGATGAATGATCTCATTTTCGTGAACCGAGGATGTTCAGACGTGAGGATCTTATTCCTTAGATACCAATAATAGGTGAGCAATTATTTTGTTTTCACTTAACTAATGGAAATGTTGAAAATATTTGCAAAATTAAGCAGAGACAAATAACTGTTACGGAAATAATTGAGGATTTGAACACCTCTTTTATCTCCGATTAAAGCCCTTTCAACAAGAAATTTTGAACATGAGGCGAAGGAGAGAGAAATTTCCCCGTCGTCATGGTCTCTGATACGATTAGGTTTTATCCGATAAAAACATTACAGTGTAACTCCATTCAGCGTATTTGTCAGATTTGGTGCCATGCAACTTCTCGATTTTTTCCAGAAACGGAAACGTTTCCAGATACTGAAATGGACACAACAACAGAATGGAGGACATTCATGAAAGGAAAACTAGTAGTGATTAAAAATGACAAGAACGATGAGATAAGTATATTTGCAACCAGTTTAAGTGCTCCTTCAAGGGAAATAATTGTAATTTGTATTTTACTAAAAATATTATCTATTAAAACTTTAAACATTCGTAATATTATTTGGATCACACATTTACTTTAATCCGACGCGGACTACTTAAAAAGAATTGGTTTGTCACTAATCAACAGCGAGGTAAGGCCACGACAGCGAAGTTGGTTCAGCTAATGCATTGGTAGGATCAGCCAGTGTGCAAGCATTTTGTTGTGCTTTGCGTACCTATGACAAGCAGAAATGATACCCTGGGAAAATAAACAATCCTAGTAGTTGTTAAGACTGTTTCTCAATAAAAAAAAAAACTCTTAACATAACCTAAATATATCTTATTGTGTGTGAATTTTATAACCCTTCAGTAATGAGTGATCAAATTGAAAGATAAGGTTATCGTGAACTCGGGCAAGGCGTTACAAGAATTGAATCGAATTAACTTATCACGGTAAATTATGACCACTGTTTTCTCAGTCCTGAACAGAACCCTTTTGGTGGATATAATGGAGTATGGACTCATATTCGCTGTGTGTGTAGTGTTGTCCACGAGAGGAGATTGAGGCTGTCTCGTCTCGAAAATATCTTGACCAGAAATTGTCTCGTCTCAAAAAGGTGTGTCTTGTATATTACGACAGTACTGTTTCGTCTCGTTTTCCATAGACATTTTGTCTGTCTCGTTTCGTCTCGTTGAAAACACTGTGAGCGAGCGTAGTGCGAACCACTTTCAAGAAGAGAAACGGTGAGTTGGATGATGACAGAAGGGCTTGTTTTACTTCACGATAATGCGTGTCCATATACTGGCCTCGCACTGTTCAGAAGATGAACCCATTACGATGGGAACTTTTTGATCACCCTCCTTTAAAAATTTGACCTCGCACAGGCGCCTTCATTCATCTGAAAAAAAGTGGATGAGTTTTTAACAGTTCCAGGAGAGTGACAAGTTCAAAATGGTAACACTGAACTGGCTGAATTACCAGGAGATGTATGTTTTAAATCACACAAGCACCTTGTCTCTCGGTACACAAATACTTTTAAAACAGTGACTACATAAATAATTCAAATACGATAGCTATTCATTTTGTTTGAATTTTTTTATTTATGGTCTTTAGGCATCTTAGGGTCAGGCCAGAGCCTAATTTCAAGGTTCCATCCGGTCTTTGCCTGGTGTGATTGAGGGAAAACCCTGGAAATACCTCAGTCAGCATGGTCTACCACTGGGACTGAACCCACGACCTCCCTAATGTTATACCAACGCTCTACTACTGAGCTAGGTCAGCTCGGTATATTCGTTTCGTATTCATTTGAGTTTTGCACATGAAAATATTAATTATCGATTCTACTTTGTTCATAACTATTTCTATGAAGCTGCAATGTATTCAACTTTTGAACCAGTTATAAAATATACTTTTCATTAGTTATTTCTTCATGGCTAATTAATCCTCACATCTCGAATAAAGGAATTTAAGTAGAAGAAGTTATTGAAGACGAAACGGGAGTGATTAACGTAGAAAAAGAACATAATAAGAACAGTTAATTAAACGATTCTTCTCAAATTTAAAATCATTTAGTCAAAAATAAATTCTTTCTTTACCTTGATTTAATGCATGATAAGGCATATTTCTTCTTAAAGACCCTTTCTCTTTAATATCTTGAGATTGTGAGTGAGAAAAATCATAAAGCATTCTCTTTTTGTAATGAGCTGTTCAAAGTCTGTTGTGTATTCACTGAAGAAAAAGAAGACAAGTCCTTTAACATTTTAAAACGAAGCTAATTCGATTTCTTCTTAAGTCTTCTACGTTCTTCTTCTTTTGCATTCTGAACTTCCATTGATGGTCCCACTGATAGCTAGTTTCTCGAGTCTATTGTCAGACGTGAAAATAGTTCTCTAACTGAGAGAAGGTTATCACAATTTGTTCACCTTTGACCTTTCCTTTATGACTCCGCGAATACGTAGTTGTGTGTGTTGTTCTGTGTGCGTGTACACACACACACACACACACACACACACACACACATATATATATATATATATATATATACTCGTATGGGTTTGCGTTCTGCTTCGTGAGCGAAGGAGACTATTCCCGAGGCAACCAATATGATTGGTCTCCATAGTAACTCCGGTGTGTATCCAGGAGGAAAAAACTCTGTGTTTGTGTTATATTGGAGCTGTTTGTATATATATGTGTGTGTCTGAGTTGTGTATATATAAATATCAGTACGTGGCGTGTGTGTGAGTGTATGAGGTTGAGGTTTAGTATTTTATTTACTGGTGCGTTCGAGACTAGTTATGAAACAGATCTGCCCCAGAATATATATATATATATATATATATATATTCATTTTCTGAAACAAATGTGCTTAATTATATTTTACTTTTCTGGAAGGGTTAAACATACTTCTCTCTTGAAATTCGTTTTGCCTAATAGGCGGAATTAAAATGAAGAGCTCTTGTGGGCAGATAGTTTATTAATAAGCTTTTTTTTCCAGAAAAGTTGAATGTAGATTATGGAAGTTATTTACTCAACATCGCAGAAAATATTATAGTAAACCACTTCATTATGGTTTTATTATTGAAATCTGCTTATGTTCACTTTTTAATATTATTTCATCATACTAGTTAAGATTTGTCATTAAGATATATTCTCTTTATCTTTATGTATAAAATAGTTTAAGCGTTCCTAGTCGTATGAGTTTGTAAAACATAACAAACTGTCTTTTTATGTACAAATGCGTTTTATCTTGATTGCTAAATTAAAGTCCAAAAGTCGTTCTTAAACGAGCTTGTGAGCTTATAAGGATTGGACCTACAGTTTGTGTTTTAAGTGATTCCCTAACCATTGCTTTAAGGCTGCTCATCCTCTTCATAATTACTTTTAAATTTGGAAAATGTGCATTACGATATGTCTAGTATTTAAGATGAAAACATGTGTGTTATCAGGTGATGTTGCAGTACAGCAAATTTCGTTTTCCTTATTCCTTATATATATATATATACTTCGTTTCATTTCCTGTTATTGCATAAGTAACGTCGTATTTAGCTTGTCCGTGGAAACGATACTATACGGTAGGCAAATTACTGGCGAAAGTGTAACGTTGTATAGAACAATTCATTGAGTATCAGTGCGCGAAGCGAGGTCTATCTGCACCAAGTTGTTTGGCAGTGACACGTGTTTGAACATGCCAGTGTGTGAAGAACACATGCAGCCTGTTATGCTGTATGAGCTCCAGCAGGACATTCAGAGACCGTAGCGGCACAAAATATCAATCTTGTATATCGTTCCGAGATCCTTGATGTTCGCAGTCAGAGATAGTTGACAAAAGTCTGGAGGAACTAGCTTCATTCATATGCCTCGTCAAAATGGCCGACCCGTCCAGCTGGACAAAGACGTTCTGCTAGTAGCTGTTGAGGAAAATCCACAACAAACGGTTCAAGAAATGACCACAGTACTCTCCATTCAACCCATTCAACAGTTCATCGTCATCCTCAGAATCTACGTTATGTGTCCAAACCGGGAAAATAGACTGACACCACAGGAGAAGTAGCAGCCTGTGGACAATTGCAGTTCCCTAATGACCTGTAACAATAAGAAGCCATTTTTGGACATAATGATAAGGAAGACGAAAAAAAGAGGACATTTTACCACAACAGTAAACGCAAACGTCAATAAGCACCTAAAGCAGGTGTGATGGGAACAGTGACAAAACAAGAACTCTAACCCCTACAAAGTTAGGTTGTGTGTTTGGTGCGATATCATCCATTTTCCATTGATAACAACCGAACCAGACAATTTCATAGCGCGGGTCTACTGTAAACAGTTAGAATGGTTACAATTTGCATTGCTACCGAAACGCCCACTGGTCAATGGAAATGATGTTTTGGTCCATGGAGACAAAGCCAGCTACCATAACCAGTGGTATGTTACAGGAATTCGGGTGACCCACTTTCAAGATGGCGGCACGCTAGACGTACGAGTTCGTCGGCTCCAGTGAAATCATAAATGTCAAGTCATATAAATACATCTAGAGTAGCACAGTTTAGTCCTCGAAATTTATAAGCAAATATCTAACGTCGGTGCATATTATTAGTGTTTGTAAGCTGAACCTTAACAGTATATTTGAAAAATGGCACCACCAGGCACTCGCTCCAATAGTGGTTCTAACGGATCCAAATCGCCTACTACTACAGGTAAGACTGAAATAATGAAGCAAATAGTGGAAGAAGTAAAACGTGCTGTACAGATGCCTGAAGTTATAAAGGTAATAGTGGATGCTGTGGTTGAATCTGTGTCAAACATTGTAGTGAAACGTTTAGAAGAAAGCTTAAAGTTTACTACGGATGTAGTTGAGGATCTACGAAAAGAGTTAGCAGAGCGAGACCAGAGAATAAATGAACTGCAAGAACATTTACAAGATTTAGAGCAATATCAACGCAGAAATAGTTTGCGAATTTTTGGTGTTCCTGAAAAGGAAAAAGAAAATACAGACAATCTTGCACTTGAACT